>JAVRKA010000435.1:0-117051 GCA_034508555.1 Venustoraphidia nigricollis | reverse complement strand
GGCATTTTAGATGTAGTCTCCGATAGGCATTTCAAAAATAGGTGTCGATAGGCATTTCAGTTATAGGTGCCGATAGGCATATCAGATATAGTTGCCGATAGGCATTTAAAATATAGGTGCCGATAGGCATTTTAAATATAGGTGTCGATCGGCATTTCAGATATAAATGCCGTAGGGCATTTGAGATATAGGTGCCGATAGGCATTTTTGATGTGGTTGCCGATAGGCATTTCAAATATAAATGCTGATAGGCATTTCAGATGTAGTTTTCGATAGGCATTTCAAAAATAGGTGCCGATAGGCATTTCAGATATAGGTGCCGATTGGCATTTCAGATATAGTTGCCGATTGGCATTTTAAAAATAGGTGCCGATAAGCATTTCAGATATAGAAGCCGATAGGGATTTCAAATATAGGTGTCGATAGCTATTTCAGATATGGTTGCTGATAAGCATTTCAAATAAAGGTGCTGATAGGCATTTCAGATGTAGTTTTCGATAGGCATTTCAAAAATAGGTGCCGATAGGCATTTCAGATATAGGTGCCGATAGGCATTTCAGATATAGTTGCCGATTGGCATTTTAAAAATAGGTGTCGATAGGCATTTCAGATATAGAAGCCGATAGGCATTTCAAATATAGGTGCCGATAGGCATTCCAGATATGGTTGCCGATAGGCATTTCAAATATAGGTGCCGATAGGCATTCTAGATATGGTTGCCGATAGGCATTTCAAATATAGGTGCTGATAGGCATTTCAGATGGAGTTTCCGATAGGCATTTCAAAAATAGGTGCCGATAGGCATTTCAGATATAGGTGCCGATAGGCATTTCAGATATAGTTGCCGATTGGTATTTTAAAAATAGGTGCCGATAGGCATTTCAGATATAGAAGCCGATAGGCATTTCAAATATAAGTGCTGATAATCATTTCAGATGTAATTTCCGATAGGCATTTCAAAAATAGGTACCGATAGGCATTTCAGATATAGGTGACGATAGGCATTTCAGATATAGTTGCCAATTGGCATTTTAAAAATAAGTGTCGATAGGCATTTCAGATATAGGTGCCGATTGGCATTTCAGATATAGTTGCCGATTGGCATTTTAAAAATAGGTGCCGATAGGCATTTCAGATATAGAAGCCGATAGGGATTTCAAATATAGGTGTCGATAGGCATTTCAGATATGGTTGCCGATAGGCATTTCAAATATAGGTGCTGATAGGCATTTCAGATGTAGTTTCCGATAGGCAATTCAAAAATAGGTGCCGATAGGCATTTCAGATATATGTGCCGATTGGCATTTCAGATATAGTTGCCGATTGGCATTTTAAAAATAGGTGCCGATAGGCATTTCAGATATATAAGCCGATAGGCATTTCAGATGTAGTTGCCGATTAGCATTTTAAAAATAGGTGCCGATAGGCATTTTAGATATAGAAGCCGATAGGTATTTCAAATATAGGTGTGGATAGGCATTTAAGATATGGTTGCCGATAGGCATTTCAAATATAGGTGCTGATACTCATTTCAGATGTAGTTTCCGATAGGCATTTCAAAAATAAGTTCCGATAGGCATTTTAGATATAGGTGCCGATAGGCATTTCAGATATACTTAAACATTGACATTTCAAAAATAGGTGCCGATAGGCATTTCAGATATAGGTGCCGATACGCTTATCAGATATAGTTGCCGATAGGCATTTAAAATAAAAGTGCCGATAGGCATTTCAAATATAGGTGTCGACCGGCATTTCAGATATAAATGCCGAAAGATATGGTTGCCGATAGGCATTTCAAATATAGGTGCTGATAGGCATTTCAGATGGAGTTTCCGATAGGCATTTCAAAAGTTGGTGCCGATAGGCATTTCAGATATAAGTGCCGATAGGCATTTCAGATATAGTTGCCGATTGGCATTTTAAAAATAGGTGCCGATAGGCATTTTAGATATAGAAGCCGATAGGTATTTCAAATACAGGTGTGGATAGGCATTTCAGATATGGTTGCCGATAGGCATTTCAAATATAGGTGCTGATAGTCATTTCAGATGTTGTTTCCGATTGGCATTTCAAAAATAGGTTCCGATAGGCATTTCAATTATAGGCGCCGATAGGCATTTCAGATATACTTTCCGATTGGCATTTTAAAAATAGGTGCCGATAGGCATTTTAGATGTAGTTTCCGATAGGCATTTCAAAAATAGGTGCCGATAGGCATATCAGATATAGGTGCCGATAGGCATATCAGATATAGTTGCCGATAGGCATTTAAAATATAGGTGCTGATAGGCATTTCAAATATAGGTGTCGATCGGCATTTCAGATATAAATGCCGTAGGGCATTTCAGATATAGGTGCCGATAGGCATTTCTGATGTGGTTGCCGATAGGCATTTCAAATATAAATGCTGATAGGCATTTCAGATGTAGTTTTCGATAGGCATTTCAAAAATAGGTGCCGATAGGTATTTGAGATATAGGTGCCGATAGGCACTTCAGATATAGTTGCCGATTGGCATTTTAAAAATAGGTGCCGATAGGCATTTTAGATATAGAAGCCGATTGGCATTTCAGATATAGTTGCCGATTGGCATTTCAAAAATAGGTTCCGATAGGCATTTCAATTATAGGTGCCGATAGGCATTTCAGATATACTTTCCGATTGGCATTTTAAAAATAGGTGCCGATAGGCATTTATATGTAGTTTCCGATAGGCATTTTAAAAATAGGTGCCGATAGTCATTTCAGATATAGGTGCCGATAGGCATATCAGATATAGTTGCCGATAGGCATTTAAAATATAGGTGCCGATAGGCATTTCAAATATAGGTGTCGATCGGCATTTCAGATATAAATGCCGTAGGGCATTTCAGATATAGGTGCCGATAGGCATTTCTGATGTGGTTGCCGATAGGCATTTCAAATATAAATGCTGATAGGCATTTCAGATGTAGTTTTCGATAGGCATTTCAAAAATAGGTGCCGATAGGCATTTGAGATATAGGTGCCGATAGGCACTTCAGATATAGTTGCCGATTGGCATTTTAAAAATAGGTGCCGATAGGCATTTTAGATATAGAAGCCGATAGGCATTTCAAATATAGGCGCCGATAGGCATTCCAGATATGGTTGCCGATAGGCATTTCAAATATAGGTGCCGATAGGCATTTCAGATATACTTTCCGATTGGCATTTTAAAAATAGGTGCCGATAGGCATTTTAGATGTAGTTTCCGATAAGCATTTCAAAAATAGGTGCCGATAGGCATATCAGATATAGGTGCCGATAGGCATATCAGATATAGTTGCCGATTGGCATTTAAAATATAGGTGCTGATAGGCATTTCAAATATAGGTGTCGATCGGCATTTCAGATATAAATGCCGTAGGGCATTTCAGATATAGGTGCCGATAGGCATTTCTGATGTGGTTGCCGATAGGCATTTCAAATATAATTGCTGATAGGCATTTCAGATGTAGTTTTCGATAGGCATTTCAAAAATAGGTGCCGATAGGCATTTGAGATATAGGTGCCGATAGGCACTTCAGATATAGTTGCCGATTGGCATTTTAAAAATAGGTGCCGGTAGGCATTTTAGATATAGAAGCCGATAGGCATTTCAAATATAGGCGCCGATAGGCATTCCAGATATGGTTGCCGATAGGCATTTCAAATATAGGTGCCGATAGGCATTTCAGATATACTTTCCGATTGGCATTTTAAAAATAGGTGCCGATAGGCATTTTAGATGTAGTTTCCGATAAGCATTTCAAAAATAGGTGCCGATAGGCATATCAGATATAGGTGCCGATAGGCATATCAGATATGGTTGCCGATAGGCATTTCAAATATAGGTGCCGATAGGCATTCCAGATATAGGTGTCGATCGGCATTTCAGATATAAATGCCGTAGGGCATTTCAGATATACGTGCCGATAGGCATTTCTGATGTGGTTGCCGATAGGCATTTCAAATATAAATGCTGATAGGCATTTCAGATGTAGTTTTCGATAGGCATTTCAAAAATAGGTGCCGATAGGCATTTGAGATATAGGTGCCGATAGGCACTTTAGATATAGTTGCCGATTGGCATTTTAAAAATAGGTGCCGATAGGCATTTTAGATATAGAAGCCGATAGGCATTTCAAATATAGGTGCCGATAGGCATTTCAGATATGGTTGCCGATAGGCATTTCAAATATAGGTGCCGATAGGCATTCCAGATATAGGTGCCGATTGGCATTTCAGATATAGTTGCCGATTGGCATTTTAAAAATAGGTGCCGATAGGCATTTCAGATATAGAAGCCGATAGGGATTTCAAATATAGGTGTCGATAGCTATTTCAGATATGGTTGCCGATAAGCATTTCAAATAAAGGTGCTGATAGGCATTTCAGATGTAGTTTCCGATAGGCATTTCAAAAATATGTGCCGATAGGCATTTCAGATATAGTTGCCGATTGGAATTTTAAAAATAGGTGTCGATAGGCATTTCAGATATAGAAGCCGATAGGCATTTCAAATATAGGTGCCGATAGGCATTCCAGATATAGTTGCCGATAGGCATTTTAAATATAGGTGCCGATAGGCATTCCAGATATGGTTGCCGATAGGCATTTCAAATATAGGTGCTGATAGGCATTTCAGATGGAGTTTCCGATAGGCATTTCAAAAATAGGTGCCGATAGGCATTTCAGACATATGTGCCGATAGGCTTTTCAGATATAGTTGCCGATTGGTATTTTAAAAATAGGTGCGATAGGCATTTCAGATATAGAAGCCGAAGGTATTTCAAATATAGGTGTCGATAGGCATTTCAGATATGACTGCCGATAGGCATTTCAAATATAGGTTCTGATAGGCATTTCAGATGTAGTTTCCGATAGGCATTTCGAAAATAGGTGCTGATAGGCATTTCAGATATAGTTGCCGATTGGCATTTTAAAAATAGGTGCCGATAGGCATTTCAGATATATAAGCCGATAGGCATTTCAAATATAAGTGCCGATGAGCATTCCAGATATGGTTGCCGATAGGCATTTCAAATATAGGTGCTGACAGGCATTTCAGATGTAGTTTCCGATAGGCATTTCAAAAATAGGTACCGATAGGCATTTCAGATATAGGTGCCGATAGGCATATCAGATATAGTTGCCGATAGGCATTTAAAATATAGGTGCCGATAGGCATTTGAGATATAGGTGCCGATAGGCACTTCAGATATAGTTGCCGATTGGCATTTTAAAAATAGGTGCCGATAGGCATTTTAGATATAGAAGCCGATAGGCATTTCAAATATAGGTACCGATAGGCATTTTAGATATGGTTGCCGATAGGCATTTCAAATATAGGTGCCGATAGGCATTCCAGATATAGGTGTCGATCGGCATTTTAGATATAAATGCCGTAGGGCATTTCAGATATAGGTGCCGATAGGCATTTCTGATGTGGTTGCCGATAGGCATTTCAAATATAAATGCTGATAGGCATTTCAGATGTAGTTTTCGATAGGCATTTCAAAAATAGGTGCCGATAGGCATTTGAGATATAGGTGCCGATAGGCACTTCAGATATAGTTGCCGATTGGCATTTTAAAAATAGGTGCCGATAGGCATTTTAGATATAGAAGCCGATAGGCATTTCAAATATAGGTGCCGATAGGCATTTCAGATATGGTTGCCGATAGGCATTTCAAATATAGGTGCCGATAGCCATTCCAGATATAGGTGCCGATTGGCATTTCAGATATAGTTGCCGATTGGCATTTTAAAAATAGGTGCCGATAGGCATTTCAGATATAGAAGCCGATAGGGATTTCAAATATAGGTGTCGATAGCTATTTCAGATATGGTTGCCGATAAGCATTTCAAATAAAGGTGCTGATAGGCATTTCAGATGTAGTTTCCGATAGGCATTTCAAAAATAGGTGCCGATAGGCATTTTAGATATAGGTGCCGATAGGCATTTCAGATATAGTTGCCGATCGGAATTTTAAAAATAGGTGTCGATAGGCATTTCAGATATAGAAGCCGATAGGCATTTCAAATATAGGTGCCGATAGGCATTCCAGATATAGTTGCCGATAGGCATTTTAAATATAGGTGCCGATAGGCATTCCAGATATGGTTGCCGATAGGCATTTCAAATATAGGTGCTGATAGGCATTTCAGATATATGTGCCGATAGGCTTTTCAGATATAGTTGCCGATTGGTATTTTAAAAATAGGTGCCGATAGGCATTTCAGATATAGAAGCCGATAGGTATTTCAAATATAGGTGTCGATAGGCATTTCAGATATGACTGCCGATAGGCATTTCAAATATAGGTTCTGATAGGCATTTCAGATGTAGTTTCCGATAGGCATTTCAAAAATAGGTGCTGATAGGCATTTCAGATATAGGTGCCGATAGGCATTTCAGATATAGTTGCCGATTGGCATTTTAAAAATAGGTGCCGATAGGCATTTCAGATATATAAGCCGATAGGCATTTCAAATATAGGTGCCGATGAGCATTCCAGATATGGTTGCCGATAGGCATTTCAAATATAGGTGCTGACAGGCATTTCAGATGTAGTTTGCGATAGGCATTTCAAAAATTGGTGCCGATGGGCAATTCAGATATAGGTGCCGAAAGGCATTTCAGATATAGTTGCCGATTGGCATTTTTAAGATAGGTGCCGATAGGCATTTCAGATATAGAAGCCGATAGGGATTTTAAATATAGGTGTCGATAGGCATTTTAGATATGGTTGCCGATAAGCATTTCAAATATAGGTGCTGATGGGCATTTCAGATGTAGTTTCCGATAGGCATTTCAAAAATTGATGCCGATAGGCATTTCGGATATAGGTGCCGATAGGCATTTCAGATATAGTTGCCGATTGGCATTTTAAAAACAGGTGCCGATAGGCATTTCAGATATAGAAGCCGATAGGTATTTCAAATATAGGTGTCGATAGGCATTTCAGATATGGTTGCCGATAGGCATTTCAAATATAGGAGCAGATAGGCATTTCAGATGTAGTTTCCGAAAGGCATTTCAAAAATATATGCCGATAGGCATTTCAGATATAGGTGCCGATAGGCATTTCAGATATAGTTGCCGATTGGTATTTTAAAAATAGGTGCCGATAGGCATTTCAGATATAGAAGCCGATAGGCATTTCAAATATAGGTGCCGATAGGCATTCCAGATATGGTTGCCGATAGGATTTCAAATATAAGTGCTGATAATCATTTCAGATATAGTTTCCGATAGGCATTTCAAAAATAGGTACCGATAGGCATTTCAGATATAGGTGCCGATAGGCATTTCAGATATAGTTGCCAATTGGCATTTTAAAAATAGGTGCCGATAGGCATTTCAGATATATAAGCCGATAGGCATTTCAAATATAGGTGCCGATGAGCATTCCAGATATGGTTGCCGATAGGCATTTCAAATATAGGTGCTGATAGGCATTTCAGATGTAGTTTCCGATAGGCATTTCAAAAATTGGTGTCGATAGGCATTTCAGATATCGAAGCCAATAGGCATTTCAAATATAGGTGCCGATAGGCATTCCAGATATGGTTGCCGATAGGCATTTCAAATATAGGTGCTGATAGGCATTCCGGATGTAGTTTCCGATAGGCATTTCAAAAAATGGTGCCGATAGGCATTTTAGATATAGGTGCCGATAGGCATTTCAGATGTAGTTACCGATTGGCATTTTAAAAATAGGTACCGATAGGCATTTCAGATATAGAAGCCGATAGGTATTTCAAATATAGGTGGCGATAGGCATTTCAGATATGGTTGCCAATAGGCATTTCAAATATAGGTGCTGATAGGCATTTCAGATGTAGTTTCCGATAGGCATTTCAAAAATAGGTGCCGAAAGGCATTTCAGATATAGGTGCCGATAGTCATTTCAGATATAGTTGCCAATTGGCATTTAAAAAATAGGTGCCGATAGGCATTTCAGATATAGAAGCCGATAGGCATTTCAAATATAAGTGCCGATAGGCATTGCAGATATAGTTGACGATAGGCATTTCAAATATAGGTGCTGATAGGCATTTTAGATGTAGTTTCCGATAGGTATTTCAAAAATTGATGCCGATAGGCATTTCGGATATAGGTGCCGATAGGCATTTCAGATATAGTTGCCGATTGGCATTTTAAAAACAGGTGCCGATAGGCATTTCAGATATGGAAGCCGATAGGTATTTCAAATATAGGTGTCGATAGGCATTTCAGATATGGTTGCCGATAGGCATTTCAGATATAGTTGCCGATTGGTATTTTAAAAATAGGTGCCGATAGGCATTTCAGATATAGAAGCCGATAGGCATTTCAAATATAGGTGCCGATAGGCATTCCAGATATGGTTGCCGATTGGCATTTCAAATATAAGTGCTGATAATCATTTCAGATGTAGTTTCCGATAGGCATTTCAAAAATAGGTACCGATAGGCATTTCAGATCAAGGTGCCGATAGGCATTTCAGATATAGTTGCCAATTGGCATTTTAAAAATAGGTGTCGATAGGCATTTCAGATATAGAAATTGATAGGCATTTCAAATATAGGTGCCGATAGGCATTTTAGATATGGTTGCCAATAGGCATTTCAAATATAGGTGCTGATAGGCATTTCAGATGGAGTTTCCGATAGACATTTCAAAAGTTGGTGCCGATAGGCATTTCAGATATAGGTGCCGATAGGCATTTCAGATATAGTTGCCGATTGGCATTTTAAAAATTGGTGCCGATAGGCATTTTAGATATAGAAGCCGATAGGTATTTCAAATACAGGTGTGGATAGGCATTTCAGATATGGTTGCCGATAGGCATTTCAAATATAGGTGCTGATAGTCATTTCAGATGTTGTTTCCGATAGGCATTTCAAAAATAGGTTCCGATAGGCATTTCAAGTATAGGTGCCGATAGGCATTTCAGATATACTTTCCGATTGGCATTTTAAAAATAGGTGCCGATAGGCATTTTAGATGTAGTTTCCGATAGGCATTTCAAAAATAGGTGCCGATAGGCATTTCAGATATAGGTGCCGATAGGCATATCAGATATAGTTGCCGATAGGCATTTAAAATATAGGTGCCGATAGGCATTTCAGATGTAGTTTCCGATAGGCATTTCAAAAATAGGTGCCGATAGGCATTTCAGATATAGGTGCCGATAGTCATTTCAGATATAGTTGCTAATTGGCATTTAAAAAATAGGTGCCGATAGGCATTTCAGATATAGAAGCCGATAGGCATTTCAAATATAAGTGCCGATAGGCATTGCAGATATAGTTGCCGATAGGCATTTCAAATATAGGTGCTGATAGGCATTTTAGATGTAGTTTCCGATAGGCATTTCAAAAATTGATGCCGATAGGCATTTCGGATATAGGTGCCGATAGGCATTTCAGATATAGTTGCCGATTGGCATTTTAAAAACAGGTGCCGATAGGCATTTCAGATATGGAAGCCGATAGGTATTTCAAATATAGGTGTCGATAGGCATTTCAGATATGGTTGCCGATAGGCATTTCAGATATAGTTGCCGATTGGTATTTTAAAAATAGGTGCCGATAGGCATTTCAGATATAGAAGCCGATAGGCATTTCAAATATAGGTGCCGATAGGCATTCCAGATATGGTTGCCGATTGGCATTTCAAATATAAGTGCTGATAATCATTTCAGATGTAGTTTCCGATAGGCATTTCAAAAATAGGTACCGATAGGCATTTCAGATAAAGGTGCCGATAGGCATTTCAGATATAGTTGCCAATTGGCATTTTAAAAATAGGTGTCGATAGGCATTTCAGATATAGAACCCGATAGGCATTTCAAATATAGGTGCCGATAGGCATTTTAGATATGGTTGCCGATAGGCATTTCAAATATAGGTGCTGATAGGCATTTCAGATGGAGTTTCCGATAGACATTTCAAAAGTTGGTGCCGATAGGCATTTCAGATATAGGTGCCGATAGGCATTTCAGATATAGTTGCCGATTGGCATTTTAAAAATAGGTGCCGATAGGCATTTTAGATATAGAAGCCGATAGGTATTTCAAATACAGGTGTGGATAGGCATTTCAGATATGGTTGCCGATAGGCATTTCAAATATAGGTGCTGATAGTCATTTCAGATGTTGTTTCCGATAGGCTTTTCAAAAATAGGTTCCGATAGGCATTTCATGTATAGGTGCCGATAGGCATTTCAGATATACTTTCCGATTGGCATTTTAAAAATAGGTGCCGATAGGCATTTTAGATGTAGTTTCCGATAGGCATTTCAAAAATAGGTGCCGATAGGCATTTCAGATATAGAAGCCGATAGGTATTTCAAATATAGCTGTCGATAGGCATTTCAGATATGGTTGCCGATAGGCATTTCAAATATAGGAGCAGATAGGCATTTCAGATGTAGTTTCCGAAAGGCATTTCAAAAATATATGCCGATAGGCATTTCAGATATAGGTGCCGATAGGCATTTCAGATATAGTTGCCGATTGGCATTTTAAAAATAGGTGCCGATAGGCATTTCAGATATAGAAGCCGATAGGTATTTCAAATATAGTTGTGGATAGGCATTTCAGATATGGTTGCCGATAGGCATTTCAAATATAGGTGCTGATAGTCATTTCAGATGTAGTTTCCGATAGGCATTTCAAAAATAGGTTCCGATAGGCATTTCAGATATAGGTGCCGATAGGCATTTCAGATATACTTACCGATTGGCATTTTAAAAATAGGTGCCGATAGGCATTTTAGATGTAGTTTCCGATAGGCATTTCAAAAATAGGTGCCGATAGGCATTTCAGATATAGGTGCCGATAGGCATATCAGATATAGTTGCCGATAGGCATTTAAAATATATGTGCCGATAGGCATTTCAAATATAGGTGTCGACCGGCATCTCAGATATAAATGCCGAAAGGCATTTCAGATATAGGTGCCGATAGGCATTTCTGATGTGGTTGCCGATAGGCATTTCAAATATAGGTGCTGATAGGCATTTCAGATGTAGTTTTCGATAGGCATTTCAAAAATAGGTGCCGATAGGCATTTCAGATATAGGTGCCGATAGGCACTTCAGGTATAGTTACCGATTGGCATTTTAAAAATAGGCGCCGATAGGTATTTCAGATATAGAAGCCGATAGGCATTTCAAATATAGGCGCCGATAGGCATTCCAGATATGGTTGCCGATAGGCATTTGAAATATAGGTGCTGATAGGCATTTCAGATGTAGTTTTCGATAGGCATTTCAAAAATAGGTGCCGATAGGCATTTCAGATATAGGTGCCGATAGGCACTTCAGATATAAATGCCGATTGGCATTTTAAAAATAGGTGCCGATAGGCATTTCAGATATAGAAGCCGATAGGCATTTCAAATATAGGTGTCGATAGGCATTTCAGATATGGTTGCCGATAAGCATTTCAAATATAGGTGCGGATAGGCATTTCAGATGTAGTTTTTGATAGGCATTTCAAAAATAGGTGCCGATAGGCATTTCAGATATAGTTGCCGATTGGCATTTTAAAAATAGGTGCCGATAGGCATTTCAGATATAGAAGCCGATAGGCATTTCAAATATAGGTGCCGATAGGCATTCCAGATATGGTTGCCGATAGGCATTTCAAATATAGGTGCTGATAGGCATTTTAGATGTAGTTTCCGATAGGCATTTCAAAAATTGATGCCGATAGGCATTTCGGATATAGGTGCCGATAGGCATTTCAGATATAGTTGCCGATTGGCATTTTAAAAACAGGTGCCGATAGGCATTTCAGATATAGAAGCCGATAGGTATTTCAAATATAGGTGTCGATAGGCATTTCAGATATGGTTGCCGATAGGCATTTCAAATATAGGAGCAGATAGGCATTTCAGATGTAGTTTCCGAAAGGCATTTCAAAAATATATGCCGATAGGCATTTCAGATATAGGTGCCGATAGGCATTTCAGATATAGTTGCCGATTGGTATTTTAAAAATAGGTGCCGATAGGCATTTCAGATATAGAAGCCGATAGGCATTTCAAATATAGTTGCCGATAGGCATTCCAGATATGGTTGCCGATAGGCATATCAAATATAAGCGCTGATAATCATTTCAGATGTAGTTTTCGATAGGCATTTCAAAAATAGGTACCGATAGGCATTTCAGATATAGGTGCCGATAGGCATTTCAGATATAGTTGCCGATTGGCATTTTAAAAATAGGTGCCGATAGGCATTTCAGATATAGAAGCCGATAGGTATTTCAAATATAGTTGTGGATAGGCATTTCAGATATGGTTGCCGATAGGCATTTCAAATATAGGTGCTGATAGTCATTTCAGATGTAGTTTCCGATAGGCATTTCAAAAATAGGTTCCGATAGGCATTTCAGATATAGGTGCCGATAGGCATTTCAGATATACTTACCGATTGGCATTTTAAAAATAGGTGCCGATAGGCATTTTAGATGTAGTTTCCGATAGGCATTTCAAAAATAGGTGCCGATAGGCATTTCAGATATAGGTGCCGATAGGCATATCAGATATAGTTGCCGATAGGCATTTAAAATATATGTGCCGATAGGCATTTCAAATATAGGTGTCGACCGGCATCTCAGATATAAATGCCGAAAGGCATTTCAGATATAGGTGCCGATAGGCATTTCTGATGTGGTTGCCGATAGGCATTTCAAATATAGGTGCTGATAGGCATTTCAGATGTAGTTTTCGATAGGCATTTCAAAAATAGGTGCCGATAGGCATTTCAGATATAGGTGCCGATAGGCACTTCAGGTATAGTTACCGATTGGCATTTTAAAAATAGGCGCCGATAGGTATTTCAGATATAGAAGCCGATAGGCATTTCAAATATAGGCGCCGATAGGCATTCCAGATATGGTTGCCGATAGGCATTTGAAATATAGGTGCTGATAGGCATTTCAGATGTAGTTTCCGATAGGCATTTCAAAAATAGTTGCCGATAGGCATTTCAGATATAGGTGCCGATAGGCATTTCAAATATAGTTGCCGATTGGCATTTTAAAAATAGGTGCCGATAGGCATTTCAGATATAGAAGCCGATAGGAATTTCAAATAATGGTGCCGATAGGCATTCCAGATATGGTTGCCGATAGGCATTTCAAATATAGGTGCTGATAGGCATTTCAGATGTAGTTTCCGATAGGCATTTCAAAAATTGGTGCCGATAGGCATTTCAGATATAGGTGCCGATAGGCATTTCAGATATAGTTGCCGATTGGCATTTTAAAAATAGGTGCCGGTAGGCATTTCAGATATAGAAGCCGATAGGGATTTTAAATATAGGTGTCGATGGGCATTTCAGATATGGTTGCCGATAAGCATTTCAAATATAGGTGCTGATAGGCATTTCAGATGTAGTTTCCAATAGGCATTTCAAAAATAGGTGCCGATAGGCATTTCAGATATAGGTGCCGATAGGCATTTCAGATATAGTTGCCGATTGGCATTTTAAAAATAGGTGCCGATAGGCATTTCAGATATATAAGCCGATAGGCATTTGAAATATAGGTGCCGATGAGCATTCCAGATATGGTTGCCGATAGGCATTTCAAATGTAGGTGCTGATAGGCATTTCAGATGTAGTTTCCAATAGGCATTTCAAAAATTGGTGTCGATAGGCATTTCAGATATAGAAGCCGATAGGCATTTCAAATATAGGTGCCGATAGGCATTCTAGATATGGTTGCCGATAGGCATTTCAAATATAGGTGCTGATAGGCATTCCGGATGTAGTTTCCGATAGGCATTTCAAAAAATGGTGCCGACAGGCATTTCAGATATAGGTGCCGATAGGCATTTCAGATATAGTTACCGATTGGCATTTTAAAAATAGGTACCGATAGGCATTTCAGATATAGAAGCTGATAGGTATTTCAAATATAGGTGTCGATAGGCATTTCAGATATGGTTGCCGATAGGCATTTCAAATATAGGTGCTGATAGTCATTTAAGATGTTGTTTCCGATAGGCATTTCAAAAATAGGTTCCGATAGGCATTTCAATTATAGGTGCTGATAGGAATTTCAGATATACTTTCCGATTGGCATTTTAAAAATAGGTGCCGATAGGCATTTTAGATGTAGTTTCCGATAGGCATTTCAAAAATAGGTGCCGATAGGCATTTCAAATATAGGTGTCGATCGGCATTTCAGATATAAATGCCGTAGGGCATTTTAGATATAAGTGCCGATAGGCATTCCTGATGTGGTTGCCGATAGGCATTTCAAATATAAATGCTGATAGGCATTTCAGATGTAGTTTTCGATAGGCATTTCAAAAATAAGTGCCGATAGGCATTTGAGATATAGGTGCCGATAGGCACTTCAGATATAGTTGCCGATTGGCATTTTAAAAATAGGTGCCGATAGGCATTTTAGATATAGAAGCCGATAGGCATTTCAAATATAGGGGCCGATAGGCATTCCAGATATGGTTGCCGATAGGCATTTCAAATATAGGTGCTGATAGGCATTCCGGATGTAGTTTCCGATAGGCATTTCAAAAAATGGTGCCGATAGGCATTTCAGATATAGGTGCCGATAGGCATTTCAGATATAGTTACCGATTGGCATTTTAAAAATAGGTACCGATAGGCATTTCAGATATAGAAGCCGATAGGTATTTCAAATATAGGTGTCGATAGGCATTTCAGATATGGTTGCCGATAGGCATTTCAAATATAGGTGCTGATAGGCATTTCAGATGTAGTTTCCGATAGGCATTTCAAAAATAGTTGCCGATAGGCATTTCAGATATAGGTGCCGATAGGCATTTCAAATATAGTTGCCGATTGGCATTTTAAAAATAGGTGCCGATTGGCATTTCAGATATAGAAGCCGATAGGCATTTCAAATAATGGTGCCGATAGGCATTCCAGATATGGTTGCCGATAGGCATTTCAAATATAGGTGCTGATAGTCATTTCAGATGTTGTTTCCGATTGGCATTTCAAAAATAGGTTCCGATAGGCATTTCAATTATAGGTGCCGATAGGCATTTCAGATATACTTTCCGATTGGCATTTTAAAAATAGGTGCCGATAGGCATTTATATGTAGTTTCCGATAGGCATTTCAAAAATAGGTGCCGATAGTCATTTCAGATATAGGTGCCGATAGGCATATCAGATATAGTTGCCGATAGGCATTTAAAATATAGGTGCTGATAGGCATTTCAAATATAGGTGTCGATCGGCATTTCAGATATAAATGCCGTAGGGCATTTCAGATATAGGTGCCGATAGGCATTTCTGATGTGGTTGCCGATAGGCATTTCAAATATAAATGCTGATAGGCATTTCAGATGTAGTTTTCGATAGGCATTTCAAAAATAGGTGCCGATAGGCATTTGAGATATAGGTGCCGATAGGCACTTCAGATATAGTTGCCGATTGGCATTTTAAAAATAGGTGCCGATAGGCATTTTAGATATAGAAGCCGATAGGCATTTCAAATATAGGCGCCGATAGGCATTCCAGATATGGTTGCCGATAGGCATTTCAAATATAGGTGCCGGTAGGCATTTCAGATATACTTTCCGATTGGCATTTTAAAAATAGGTGCCGATAGGCATTTTAGATATAGAAGCCGATTGGCATTTCAGATATAGTTGCCGATTGGCATTTTGAAAATAGGTGCCGATAGGCATTTCAGATATATAAGCCGATAGGCATTTCAGATGTAGTTGCCGATTGGCATTTTAAAAATAGGTGCCGATAGGCATTTTAGATATAGAAGCCGATAGGTATTTCAAATATAGGTGTGGATAGGCATTTCAGATATGGTTGCCGATAGGCATTTCAAATATAAGTGCTGATAGTCATTTCAGATGTAGTTTCCGATAGGCATTTCAAAAATAGGTTTCGATAGGCATTTTAGATATAGGTGCCGATAGGCATTTCAGATATACTTACCGATTGGCATTTTAAAAATAGGTGCCGATAGGCATTTTAGATATAGAAGCCGATAGGTATTTCAAATATAGGTGTGGATAGGCATATCAGATATGGTTGCCGATAGGCATTTCAAATATAGGTGCAGATAGTCATTTCAGATGTAGTTTCCGATAGGCATTTCAAAAATAGGTTCCGATAGGCATTTTAGATATAGGTGCCGATAGGCATTTCAGATATACCTAAAGATTGACATTTCAAAAATAGGTGCCGATAGGCATTTCAGATATAGGTGCCGATAGGCTTATCAGATATAGTTGCCGATAGGCATTTAAAATAAAAGTGCCGATAGGCATTTCAAATATAGGTGTCGATCGGCATTTTAGATATAAATGCCGAAAGGCATTTCAGATATAGGTGCCGATAGGCATTTCTGATGTGGTTGCCGATAGGCATTTCAAATATAGGTGCTGATAGGCATTTCAGATGTAGTTTTCGATAGGCATTTCAAAAATAGGTGCCGATAGGCATTTCAGATATAGGTGCCGATAGGCACTTCAGATATAAATGCCGATTGGTATTTTAAAAATAGGTGCCGATAGGCATTTCAGATATAGAAGCCGATAGGCATTTCAAATATAGGCGCCGATAGGCATTCCAGATATGGTTGCCGATAGGCATTTCAAATATAGGTGCTGATAGGCATTTCAGATGTAGTTTCCGCTAGGCATTTCAAAAATAGGTGCCGATAGGCATTTCAGATATAGGTGCCGATAGGCATTTCAGATATAGTTGCCGATTGGCATTTTAGAAATAGGTGCCGATAGGCATTTCAGATATAGAAGCCGATAGGGATTTCAAATATAGGTGTCGATAGGCATTTCAGATATGGTTGCCGATAAGCATTTCAAATATAGGTGCTGATAGGCATTTCAGATGTAGTTTTTGATAGGCATTTCAAAAATAGGTGCCGATAGGCATTTCAGATATAGTTGCCGATTGGCATTTCAGATATAGTTGCCGATTGGCATTTTAAAAATAGGTGCCGATAGGCATTTTAGATGTAGTTTCCGATAGGCATTTCAAAAATAGGTGCCGATAGGCATTTCAGATATAGGTGCCGATAGGCATATCAGATATAGTTGCCGATAGACATTTAAAATATATGTGCCGATAGGTATTTTAAATATAGGTGTCGACCGGCATTTCAGATATAAATGCCGAAAGGCATTTCAGATATAGGTGCCGATAGGCATTTCTGATGTGGTTGCCGATAGGCATTTCAAATATAGGTGCTGATAGGCATTTCAGATGTAGTTTTCGATAGGCATTTCAAAAATAGGTGCCGATAGGCATTTCAGATATAGGTGCCGATAGGCACTTCAGATATAGTTGCCGATTGGCATTTTAAAAATAGGCGCCGATAGGTATTTTCGATATAGAAGCCGATAGGCATTTCAAATATAGGTGCTGATAGACATTTCAGATGTAGTTTCCGATAGGCATTTCAAAAATAGGTGCCGATAGGCATTTCAGATATAGGTGCCGATAGGCATTTCAGATATAGTTGCCGATTGGCATTTTAAAAATAGGTGCCGATAGGCATTTCAGACATAGAAGCCGATAGGCATTTCAAATATAGGTGTGGATAGGCATTTCAGATATGATTGCCGATAGGCATTTCATATATAGGTGCTGATAGGCATTTCAGATGTAGTTTTCGATAGGCATTTTAAAAATAGGTGCCGATAGGCATTTCAGATAAAGGTGCCGATAGGCATTTCAGAAATAGTTGCCGATTGTCATTTATAAAATTGGTGCCGATAGGCATTTCAGATATATAAGCCGATAGGCATTTCAAATATAGGTGCCGATGAGCATTCCAGATATGGTTGCCGATAGGCATTTCAAATATAGGTGCTGATAGGCATTTCAGATGTAGTTTCCGATAGGCATTTCAAAAATTGGTGCCGATAGGCATTTCAGATATAGGTGCCGATAGGCATTTCAGATATAGTTGCCGATTGGCATTTAAAAAATAGGTGCCGATAGGCATTTCAGATATAGAAGCCGATAGGGATTTTAAATATAGGTGTCGATAGGCATTTTAGATATGGTTGCCGATAAGCATTTCAAATATAGGTGCTGATAGGCATTTCAGATGTAGTTTCCGATAGGCATTTCAAAAATAGTTGCCGATAGGCATTTCAGATGTAGTTTTCGATAGGCATTTCAAAAATAGGTGCCGATAGGCATTTCAGATATAGGTGCCGATAGGCATTTCAGATATAGTTGCCGATTGGCATTTTAAAAATAGGTGCCGATAGGCATTTCAGATATATAATCCGATAGGCATTTCAAATATAGGTGCCGATGAGCATTACAGATATGGTTGCCGATAGGCATTTCAAATATAGGTGCTGATAGGCATTCCGAATGTAGTTTCCGATAGGCATTTCAAAAATTGGTGCCGATAGGCATTTCAGATATAGGTGCCGATAGGCATTTCAGATATAGTTACCGATTGGCATTTTAAAAATAGGTACCGATAGGCATTTCAGATATAGAAGCCGATAGGTATTTCAAATATAGGTGTCGATAGGCATTTCAGATATGGTTGCCGATAGGCATTTCAAATATAGGTGCTGATAGGCATTTCAGATGTAGTTTCCGATAGGCATTTCAAAAATAGGTGCCGATAGGCATTTCAGATATAGGTGCCGATAGGCATTTCAGATATAGTTGCCGATTGGCATTTTAAAAATAGGTGCCGATAGGCATTTCAGATATAGAAGCCGATTGGCATTTCAAAAATAGGTGCCGATAGGCATTTCAGATATAGGTGCCGATAGGCATTTCAGATATAGTTGCCGATTGGCATTTTAAAAATAGGTGCCGATAGGCATTTCAGATATATAAGCCGATAGGCATTTCAAATATAGGTGCCGATGAGCATTCCAGATATGGTTGCCGATAGGCATTTCAAATATAGATGCTGATAGGCATTTCAGATGTAGTTTCCGATAGGCATTTCAAAAATTGGTGTCGATAGGCATTTCAGATATAGAACAGGATAGGCATTTCAAATATAGGTGCCGATAGGCATTCCAGATATGGTTGCCGATAGGCATTTCAAATATAGGTGCTGATAGGCATTCCGGATGTAGTTTCCGATACGCATTTCAAAAAATGGTGCCGATAGGCATTTCAGATATAGGTGCCGATAGGCATTTCAGATATAGTTACCGATTGGCATTTTAAAAATAGGTACCGATAGGCATTTCAGATATAGAAGGCGATAGGTATTTCAAATATAGGTGTCGATAGGCATTTCAGATATGGTTGCCGATAGGCATTTCAAATATAGGAGCAGATAGGCATTTCAGATGTAGTTTCCGAAAGGCATTTCAAAAATATATGCCGATAGGCATTTCAGATATAGGTGCCGATAGGCATTTCAGATATAGTTGCCGATTGGTATTATAAAAATAGGTGCCGATAGGCATTTCAGATATAGAAGCCGATAGGCATTTCAAATATAGGTGCCGATAGGCATTCCAGATATGTTTGCCGATAGGCATTTCAAATATAAGTGCTGATAATCATTTCAGATGTAGTTTCCGATAGGCATTTCAAAAATAGGTACCGATAGGCATTTCAGATATAGGTGCCGATAGGCATTTCAGATATAGTTGCCAATTGGCATTTTAAAAATAGGTGTCGATAGGCATTTCAGATATAGAACCCGATAGGCATTTCAAATATAGGTGCCGATAGGCATTCCAGATATGGTTGCCGATAGGGATTTCAAATATAGGTACTGATAGGCATTTCAGATGGAGTTTCCGATAGGCATTTCAAAAGTTGGTGCCGATAGGCATTTCAGATATAGGTGCCGATAGGCATTTCAGATATAGTTGCCGATTGGCATTTTAAAAATAGGTGCCGATAGGCATCTTAGATATAGAAGCCGATAGGTATTTCAAATACAGGTGTGGATAGGCATTTCAGATATGGTTGCCGATAGGCATTTCAAATATAGGTGCTGATAGTCATTTCAGATGTTGTTTCCGGTAGGCATTTCAAAAATAGGTTCCGATAGGCATTTCAATTATAGGTGCCGATAGGCATTTCAGATATACTTTCGGATTGGCATTTAAAAAATAGGTGCCGATAGGCATTTTAGATGTAGTCTCCGATAGGCATTTCAAAAATAGGTGTCGATAGGCATTTCAGTTATAGGTGCCGATAGGCATATCAGATATAGTTGCCGATAGGCATTTAAAATATAGGTGCCGATAGGCATTTTAAATATAGGTGTCGATCGGCATTTCAGATATAAATGCCGTAGGGCATTTGAGATATAGGTGCCGATAGGCATTTTTGATGTGGTTGCCGATAGGCATTTCAAATATAAATGCTGATAGGCATTTCAGATGTAGTTTTCGATAGGCATTTCAAAAATAGGTGCCGATAGGCATTTCAGATATAGGTGCCGATTGGCATTTCAGATATAGTTGCCGATTGGCATTTTAAAAATAGGTGCCGATAAGCATTTCAGATATAGAAGCCGATAGGGATTTCAAATATAGGTGTCGATAGCTATTTCAGATATGGTTGCTGATAAGCATTTCAAATAAAGGTGCTGATAGGCATTTCAGATGTAGTTTTCGATAGGCATTTCAAAAATAGGTGCCGATAGGCATTTCAGATATAGGTGCCGATAGGCATTTCAGATATAGTTGCCGATTGGCATTTTAAAAATAGGTGTCGATAGGCATTTCAGATATAGAAGCCGATAGGCATTTCAAATATAGGTGCCGATAGGCATTCCAGATATGGTTGCCGATAGGCATTTCAAATATAGGTGCCGATAGGCATTCTAGATATGGTTGCCGATAGGCATTTCAAATATAGGTGCTGATAGGCATTTCAGATGGAGTTTCCGATAGGCATTTCAAAAATAGGTGCCGATAGGCATTTCAGATATAGGTGCCGATAGGCATTTCAGATATAGTTGCCGATTGGTATTTTAAAAATAGGTGCCGATAGGCATTTCAGATATAGAAGCCGATAGGCATTTCAAATATAAGTGCTGATAATCATTTCAGATATAATTTCCGATAGGCATTTCAAAAATAGGTACCGATAGGCATTTCAGATATAGGTGACGATAGGCATTTCAGATATAGTTGCCAATTGGCATTTTAAAAATAAGTGTCGATAGGCATTTCAGATATAGGTGCCGATTGGCATTTCAGATATAGTTGCCGATTGGCATTTTAAAAATAGGTGCCGATAGGCATTTCAGATATAGAAGCCGATAGGGATTTCAAATATAGGTGTCGATAGGCATTTCAGATATGGTTGCCGATAGGCATTTCAAATATAGGTGCTGATAGGCATTTCAGATGTAGTTTCCGATAGGCAATTCAAAAATAGGTGCCGATAGGCATTTCAGATATATGTGCCGATTGGCATTTCAGATATAGTTGCCGATTGGCATTTTAAAAATAGGTGCCGATAGGCATTTCAGATATATAAGCCGATAGGCATTTCAGATGTAGTTGCCGATTAGCATTTTAAAAATAGGTGCCGATAGGCATTTTAGATATAGAAGCCGATAGGTATTTCAAATATAGGTGTGGATAGGCATTTAAGATATGGTTGCCGATAGGCATTTCAAATATAGGTGCTGATACTCATTTCAGATGTAGTTTCCGATAGGCATTTCAAAAATAAGTTCCGATAGGCATTTTAGATATAGGTGCCGATAGGCATTTCAGATATACTTAAACATTGACATTTCAAAAATAGGTGCCGATAGGCATTTCAGATATAGGTGCCGATACGCTTATCAGATATAGTTGCCGATAGGCATTTAAAATAAAAGTGCCGATAGGCATTTCAAATATAGGTGTCGACCGGCATTTCAGATATAAATGCCGAAAGATATGGTTGCCGATAGGCATTTCAAATATAGGTGCTGATAGGCATTTCAGATGGAGTTTCCGATAGGCATTTCAAAAGTTGGTGCCGATAGGCATTTCAGATATAAGTGCCGATAGGCATTTCAGATATAGTTGCCGATTGGCATTTTAAAAATAGGTGCCGATAGGCATTTTAGATATAGAAGCCGATAGGTATTTCAAATACAGGTGTGGATAGGCATTTCAGATATGGTTGCCGATAGGCATTTCAAATATAGGTGCTGATAGTCATTTCAGATGTTGTTTCCGATTGGCATTTCAAAAATAGGTTCCGATAGGCATTTCAATTATAGGCGCCGATAGGCATTTCAGATATACTTTCCGATTGGCATTTTAAAAATAGGTGCCGATAGGCATTTTAGATGTAGTTTCCGATAGGCATTTCAAAAATAGGTGCCGATAGGCATATCAGATATAGGTGCCGATAGGCATATCAGATATAGTTGCCGATAGGCATTTAAAATATAGGTGCTGATAGGCATTTCAAATATAGGTGTCGATCGGCATTTCAGATATAAATGCCGTAGGGCATTTCAGATATAGGTGCCGATAGGCATTTCTGATGTGGTTGCCGATAGGCATTTCAAATATAAATGCTGATAGGCATTTCAGATGTAGTTTTCGATAGGCATTTCAAAAATAGGTGCCGATAGGTATTTGAGATATAGGTGCCGATAGGCACTTCAGATATAGTTGCCGATTGGCATTTTAAAAATAGGTGCCGATAGGCATTTTAGATATAGAAGCCGATTGGCATTTCAGATATAGTTGCCGATTGGCATTTCAAAAATAGGTTCCGATAGGCATTTCAATTATAGGTGCCGATAGGCATTTTAGATATACTTTCCGATTGGCATTTTAAAAATAGGTGCCGATAGGCATTTATATGTAGTTTCCGATAGGCATTTTAAAAATAGGTGCCGATAGTCATTTCAGATATAGGTGCCGATAGGCATATCAGATATAGTTGCCGATAGGCATTTAAAATATAGGTGCCGATAGGCATTTCAAATATAGGTGTCGATCGGCATTTCAGATATAAATGCCGTAGGGCATTTCAGATATAGGTGCCGATAGGCATTTCTGATGTGGTTGCCGATAGGCATTTCAAATATAAATGCTGATAGGCATTTCAGATGTAGTTTTCGATAGGCATTTCAAAAATAGGTGCCGATAGGCATTTGAGATATAGGTGCCGATAGGCACTTCAGATATAGTTGCCGATTGGCATTTTAAAAATAGGTGCCGATAGGCATTTTAGATATAGAAGCCGATAGGCATTTCAAATATAGGCGCCGATAGGCATTCCAGATATGGTTGCCGATAGGCATTTCAAATATAGGTGCCGATAGGCATTTCAGATATACTTTCCGATTGGCATTTTAAAAATAGGTGCCGATAGGCATTTTAGATGTAGTTTCCGATAAGCATTTCAAAAATAGGTGCCGATAGGCATATCAGATATAGGTGCCGATAGGCATATCAGATATAGTTGCCGATTGGCATTTAAAATATAGGTGCTGATAGGCATTTCAAATATAGGTGTCGATCGGCATTTCAGATATAAATGCCGTAGGGCATTTCAGATATAGGTGCCGATAGGCATTTCTGATGTGGTTGCCGATAGGCATTTCAAATATAATTGCTGATAGGCATTTCAGATGTAGTTTTCGATAGGCATTTCAAAAATAGGTGCCGATAGGCATTTGAGATATAGGTGCCGATAGGCACTTCAGATATAGTTGCCGATTGGCATTTTAAAAATAGGTGCCGGTAGGCATTTTAGATATAGAAGCCGATAGGCATTTCAAATATAGGCGCCGATAGGCATTCCAGATTTGGTTGCCGATAGGCATTTCAAATATAGGTGCCGATAGGCATTTCAGATATACTTTCCGATTGGCATTTTAAAAATAGGTGCCGATAGGCATTTTAGATGTAGTTTCCGATAAGCATTTCAAAAATAGGTGCCGATAGGCATATCAGATATAGGTGCCGATAGGCATATCAGATATAGTTGCCGATAGGCATTAAAAATATAGGTGCTGATAGGCATTTCAAATATAGGTGTCGATCGGCATTTCAGATATAAATGCCGTAGGGCATGTCAGATATAGGTGCCGATAGGCATTTCTGATGTGGTTGCCGATAGGCATTTCAAATATAAATGCTAATAGGCATTTCAGATGTAGTTTTCGATAGGCATTTCAAAAATAGGTGCCGATAGGCATTTCAGATATAGGTGCCGATAGGCATTTCAGATATAAATGCCGATTGGCATTTTAAAAATAGGTGCCGATAGGCATTTCAGATATAGAAGCCGATAGGCATTTCAAATATAGGCGCCGATAGGCATTCCAGATATGGTTGCCGATAGGCATTTCAAATATAGGTGCTGATAGGCATTTCAGATGTAGTTTCCGCTAGGCATTTCAAAAATAGGTGCCGATAGGCATTTCAGATATAGGTGCCGATAGGCATTTCAGATATAGTTGCCGATTGGCATTTTAAAAATAGGTGCCGATAGGCATTTCAGATATAGAAGCCGATAGGGATTTCAAATATAGGTGTCGATAGGCATTTCACATATGGTTGCCGATAAGCATTTCAAATATAGGTGCTGATAGGCATTTCAGATGTAGTTTTCGATAGGCATTTCAAAAATAGGTGCCGATAGGCATTTCAGATATAGTTGCCGATTGGCATTTTAAAAATAGGTGCCGATAGGCATTTCAGATATAGAAGCCGATAGGCATTTCAAATATAGGTGCCGATAGGCATTCCAGATATGGTTGCCGATAGGCATTTCAAATATAGGTGCTGATAGGCATTTTAGATGTAGTTTCCGATAGGCATTTCAAAAATTGATGCCGATAGGCATTTCGGATATAGGTGCCTATAGGCATTTCAGATATAGTTGCCGATTGGCATTTTAAAAACAGGTGCCGATAGGCATTTCAGATATAGAAGCCGATAGGTATTTCAAATATAGGTGTCGATAGGCATTTCAGATATGGTTGCCGATAGGCATTTCAAATATAGGAGCAGATAGGCATTTCAGATGTAGTTTCCGAAAGGTATTTCAAAAATATATGCCGATAGGCATTTCAGATATAGGTGCCGATAGGCATTTCAGATATAGTTGCCGATTGGTATTTTAAAAATAGGTGCCGATAGGCATCTCAGATATAGAAGCCGATAGGCATTTCAAATATAGTTGCCGATAGGCATTCCAGATATGGTTGCCGATAGGCATATCAAATATAAGCGCTGATAATCATTTCAGATGTAGTTTCCGATAGACATTTCAAAAATAGGTACCGATAGGCATTTCAGATATAGATGCCGATAGGCATTTCAGATATAGTTGCCGATTGGCATTTTAAAAATAGGTGCCGATAGGCATTTCAGATATAGAAGCCGATAGGTATTTCAAATATATGTGTGGATAGGCATTTCAGATATGGTTGCCGATAGGCATTTCAAATATAGGTGCTGATAGTCATTTCAGATGTAGTTTCCGATAAGCATTTCAAAAATTGGTGTCGATAGGCATTTCAGATATAGAAGCCGATAGGCATTTCAAATATAGGTGCCGATAGGCATTCCAGATATGGTTGCCGATAGGCATTTCAAATATAGGTGCTGATATGAATTCCGGATGTAGTTTCCGATAGGCATTTCAAAAAATGGTGTCGATAGGCATTTCAGATATAGAAGCCGATAGGCATTTCAAATATAGGTGCCGATAGGCATTCCAGATATGGTTGCCGATAGGCATTTCAAATATAGGTGCTGATATGAATTCCGGATGTAGTTTCCGATAGGCATTTCAAAAAATGGTGCCGACAGGCATTTCAGAAATAGGTGCCGATAGGCATTTCAGATATAGTTACCGATTGGCATTTTAAAAATATGTACCGATAGGCATTTCAGATATAGAAGCCGATAGGTATTTCAAATATAGGTGTCGATAGGCATTTCAGATATGGTTGCCGATAGGCATTTCAAATATAGGTGCTGATAGTCATTTAAGATGTTGTTTCCGATAGGCATTTCAAAAATAGGTTCCGATAGGCATTTCAATTATAGGTGCCGATAGGCATTTCAGATATACTTTCCGATTGGCATTTTAAAAATAGGTGCCGATAGGCATTTTAGATGTAGTTTCCGATAGGCATTTCAAAAATAGGTGCCGATAGGCATTTCAAATATAGGTGTCGATCGGCATTTCAGATATAAATGCCGTAGGGCATTTTAGATATAGGTGCCGATAGGCATTCCTGATGTGGTTGCCGATAGGCATTTCAAATATAAATGCTGATAGGCATTTCAGATGTAGTTTTCGATAGGCATTTCAAAAATAGGTGCCGATAGGCATTTGAGATATAGGTGCCGATAGGCACTTCAGATATAGTTGCCGATTGGCATTTTAAAAATAGGTGCCGATAGGCATTTTAGATATAGAAGCCGATAGGCATTTCAAATATAGGGGCCGATAGGCATTCCAGATATGGTTGCCGATAGGCATTTCAAATATAGGTGCTGATAGGCATTCCGGATGTAGTTTCCGATAGGCATTTCAAAAAATGGTGCCGATAGGCATTTCAGATATAGGTGCCGATAGGCATTTCAGATATAGTTACCGATTGGCATTTTAAAAATAGGTACCGATAGGCATTTCACATATAGAAGCCGATAGGTATTTCAAATATAGGTGTTCAGATATGGTCGCCGATAGGCATTTCAAATATAGGTGCTGATAGGCATTTCAGATGTAGTTTCCGATAGGCATTTCAAAAATAGGGGCCGATTGGCATTTCAGATATAGGTGCCGATAGGCATTTCAGATATAGTTGCCGATTGGCATTTTAAAAATAGGTGCCGATAGGCATTTCAGATATAGAAGCCGATAGGCATTTCAAATATAGGTGCCGATAGGCATTCCAGATATGGTCCGATAGGCATTTCAAATATAGGTGCTGATAGGCATTTCAGATGTAGTTTCCGATAGGCATTTCAAATATAGATGCTGATAGGCATTTTAGATGTAGTTTTCGATAGGCATTTCAAAAATAGGTGCCGATAGGCATTTCAGATATAGGTGCCGATAGTCATTTCAGATATAGTTGCCAATTGGCATTTAAAAAATAGGTGCCGATAGGCATTTCAGATATAGAAGCCGATAGGCATTTCAAATATAGGTGCCGATAGGCATTGCAGATATAGTTGCCGATAGGCATTTCAAATATAGGTGCTGATAGGCATTTTAGATGTAGTTTCCGATAGGCATTTCAAAAATTGATGCCGATAGGCATTTCGGATGTAGGTGCCGATAGGCATTTCAGATATATTTGCCGATTGGCATCTTAAAAACAGGTGCCGATAGGCATTTCAGATATAGAAGCCGATAGGTATTTCAAATATAGGTGTCGATAGGCATTTCAGATATGGTTGCCGATAGGCATTTCAAATATAGGAGCAGATAGGCATTTCAGATGTGGTTTCCGAAAGGCATTTCAAAAATATATGCCGATAGGCATTTCAGATATAGGTGCCGATAGGCATTTCAGATATAGTTGCCGATTGGTATTTTAAAAATAGGTGCCGATAGGCATTTCATATATAGAAGCCGATAGGCATTTCAAATATAGGTGCCGATAGGCATTCCAGATATGGTTGCCGATAGGCATTTCAAATATAGGTGCTGATAGGCATTTCAGATATAGTTTCCGATAGGCATTTAAAAAGTTAGTGCCGATAGGCATTTCAGATATAGGTGCCGATAGGCATTTCAGATATAGTTGCCGATTGGCATTTTAAAAATAGGTGCCGATAGGCATTTTAGATATAGAAGCCGAAAGGTATTTCAAATACAGGTGTGGATAGGCATTTCAGATATGGTTGCCGATAGGCATTTCAAATATAGGTGCTGATAGTCATTTCAGATGTTGTTTCCGATAGGCATTTCAAAAATAGGTACCGATAGGCATTTCAGATATAGGTGCCGATAGGCATTTCAGATATAGTTGCCAATTGGCATTTTAAAAATAGGTGTCGATAGGCATTTCAGATATAGGTGCCGATAGGCATTTCAGATATAGTTGCCAATTGGCATTTTAAAAATAGGTGTCGATAGGCATTTCAGATATAGTTGCCAATTGGAATTTTAAAAATAGGTGTCGATAGGCATTTTAGATATAGAACCCGATAGGCATTTCAAATATAGGTGCCGATAGGCATTCCAGATATGGTTGCCGATAGGCATTTCAAATATAGGTGCTGATAGGCATTTCAGATGTTGTTTCCGATAGGCATTTCAAAAATATTTACCGATAGGCATTTCAGATATAGGTGCCGATAGGCATTTCAGATATAGTTGCCAATTGGCATTTTAAAAATAGGTGTCGATAGGCATTTCAGATATAGGTGCCGATAGGCATTTCAGATATAGTTGCCAATTGGCATTTTAAAAATAGGTGTCGATAGGCATTTCAGATATAGGTGCCGATTGGCATTTCAGATATAGTTGCCAATTGGAATTTTAAAATTAGGTGTCGATAGGAATTTTAGATATAGAACCCGATAGGCATTTCAAATATAGGTGCCGATAGGCATTCCAGATATGGTTGCCGATAGGCATTTCAAATATAGGTGCTGATAGGCATTTCAGATGAAGTTTCCGATAGGCATTTCAAAAGTTAGTGCCGATAGGCATTTCAGATATAGGTGCCGATAGGCATTTCAGATATAGTTGCCGATTGGCATTTTAAAAATAGGTGCCGATAGGCATTTTAGATATAGAAGCCGATAGGTAGTTCAAATACAGGTGTTGATAGGCATTTCAGATATGGTTGCCGATAGGCATTTCAAATATAGGTGCTGATAGTCATTTCAGATGTTGTTTCCGATAGGCATTTCAAAAATAGGTACCGATAGGCATTTTAGATATAGGTGCCGATAGGCATTTCAGATATACTTTCGGATTGGCATTTAAAAAATAGGTGCCGATAGGCCTTTTAGATGTAGTCTCCGATAGGCATTTCAAAAATAGGTACCGATAGGCATTTCAGATATAGGTGCCGATAGGCATTTCAGATATAGTTGCCAATTGGCATTTTAAAAATAGGTGTCGATAGGCATTTCAGATATAGAACCCGATAGGCATTTCAAATATAGGTGCCGATAGGCATTCCAGATATGGTTGCCGATAGGGATTTCAAATATAGGTACTGATAGGCATTTCAGATGGAGTTTCCGATAGGCATTTCAAAAGTTGGTGCCGATAGGCATTTCAGATATAGGTGCCGATAGGCATTTCAGATATAGTTGCCGATTGGCATTTTAAAAATAGGTGCCGATAGGCATCTTAGATATAGAAGCCGATAGGTATTTCAAATACAGGTGTGGATAGGCATTTCAGATATGGTTGCCGATAGGCATTTCAAATATAGGTGCTGATAGTCATTTCAGATGTTGTTTCCGGTAGGCATTTCAAAAATAGGTTCCGATAGGCATTTCAATTATAGGTGCCGATAGGCATTTCAGATATACTTTCGGATTGGCATTTAAAAAATAGGTGCCGATAGGCATTTCAGATATAGGTGCCGATTGGCATTTCAGATATAGTTGCCGATTGGCATTTTAAAAATAGGTGCCGATAAGCATTTCAGATATAGAAGCCGATAGGGATTTCAAATATAGGTGTCGATAGCTATTTCAGATATGGTTGCTGATAAGCATTTCAAATAAAGGTGCTGATAAGCATTTCAGATGTAGTTTTCGATAGGCATTTCAAAAATAGGTGCCGATAGGCATTTCAGATATAGGTGCCGATAGGCATTTCAGATATAGTTACCGATTGGCATTTTAAAAATAGGTGTCGATAGGCATTTCAGATATAGAAGCCGATAGGCATTTCAAATATAGGCGCCGATAGGCATTCCAGATATGGTTGCCGATAGGCATTTCAAATATAGGTGCTGATAGGCATTTCAGATGTAGTTTCCGATAGGCATTTCAAAAATAGGTGCCGATGGGCATTTCAGATATAGGTGCCGATTGGCATTTCAGATATAGTTGCCGATTGGCATTTTAAAAATAGGTGCCGATAAGCATTTCAGATATAGAAGCCGATAGGGATTTAAAATATAGGTGTCGATAGCTATTTCAGATATGGTTGCCGATAAGCATTTCAAATAAAGGTGCTGATAGGCATTTCAGATGTAGTTTTCGATAGGCATTTCAAAAATAGGTGCCGATAGGCATTTCAGATATAGGTGCCGATAGGCATTTCAGATATAGTTGCCGATTGGCATTTTAAAAATAGGTGTCGATAGGCATTTCAGATATAGAAGCCGATAGGCATTTCAAATATAGGTGCCGATAGGCATTCCAGATATGGTTGCCGATAGGCATTTCAAATATAGGTGCCGATAGGCATTCTAGATATGGTTGCCGATAGGCATTTCAAATATAGGTGCTGATAGGCATTTCAGATGGAGTTTCCGATAGGCATTTCAAAAATAGGTGCCGATAGGCATTTCAGATATAGGTGCCGATAGGCATTTCAGATATAGTTGCCGATTGGTATTTTAAAAATAGGTGCCGATAGGCATTTCAGATATAGAAGCCGATAGGGATTTCAAATATAGGTGTCGATAGGCATTTCAGATATGGTTGCCGATAGGCATTTCAAATATAGGTGCTGATAGGCATTTCAGATGTAGTTTCCGATAGGCAATTCAAAAATAGGTGCCGATAGGCATTTCAGATATATGTGCCGATTGGCATTTCAGATATAGTTGCCGATTGTCATTTTAAAAATAGGTGCCGATAGGCATTTCAGATATATAAGCCGATAGGCATTTCAGATGTAGTTGCCGATTAGCATTTTAAAAATAGGTGCCGATAGGCATTTTAGATATAGAAGCCGATAGGTATTTCAAATATAGGTGTGGATAGGCATTTAAGATATGGTTGCCGATAGGCATTTCAAATATAGGTGCTGATACTCATTTCAGATGTAGTTTCCGATAGGCATTTCAAAAATAAGTTCCGATAGGCATTTTAGATATAGGTGCCGATAGGCATTTCAGATATACTTAAACATTGACATTTCAAAAATAGGTGCCGATAGGCATTTCAGATATAGGTGCCGATACGCTTATCAGATATAGTTGCCGATAGGCATTTAAAATAAAAGTGCCGATAGGCATTTCAAATATAGGTGTCGACCGGCATTTCAGATATAAATGCCGAAAGATATGGTTGCCGATAGGCATTTCAAATATAGGTGCTGATAGGCATTTCAGATGGAGTTTCCGATAGGCATTTCAAAAGTTGGTGCCGATAGGCATTTCAGATATAAGTGCCGATAGGCATTTCAGATATAGTTGCCGATTGGCATTTTAAAAATAGGTGCCGATAGGCATTTTAGATATAGAAGCCGATAGGTATTTCAAATACAGGTGTGGATAGGCATTTCAGATATGGTTGCCGATAGGCATTTCAAATATAGGTGCTGATAGTCATTTCAGATGTTGTTTCCGATTGGCATTTCAAAAATAGGTTCCGATAGGCATTTCAATTATAGGTGCCGATAGGCATTTCAGATATACTTTCCGATTGGCATTTTAAAAATAGGTGCCGATAGGCATTTTAGATGTAGTTTCCGATAGGCATTTCAAAAATAGGTGCCGATAGGCATATCAGATATAGGTGCCGATAGGCATATCAGATATAGTTGCCGATAGGCATTTAAAATATAGGTGCTGATAGGCATTTCAAATATAGGTGTCGATCGGCATTTCAGATATAAATGCCGTAGGGCATTTCAGATATAGGTGCCGATAGGCATTTCTGATGTGGTTGCCGATAGGCATTTCAAATATAAATGCTGATAGGCATTTTAGATGTAGTTTTCGATAGGCATTTCAAAAATAGGTGCCGATAGGTATTTGAGATATAGGTGCCGATAGGCACTTCAGATATAGTTGCCGATTGGCATTTTAAAAATAGGTGCCGATAGGCATTTTAGATATAGAAGCCGATTGGCATTTCAGATATAGTTGCCGATTGGCATTTCAAAAATAGGTTCCGATAGGCATTTCAATTATAGGTGCCGATAGGCATTTCAGATATACTTTCCGATTGGCATTTTAAAAATAGGTGCCGATAGGCATTTATATGTAGTTTCCGATAGGCATTTTAAAAATAGGTGCCGATAGTCATTTCAGATATAGGTGCCGATAGGCATATCAGATATAGTTGCCGATAGGCATTTAAAATATAGGTGCCGATAGGCATTTCAAATATAGGTGTCGATCGGCATTTCAGATATAAATGCCGTAGGGCATTTCAGATATAGGTGCCGATAGGCATTTCTGATGTGGTTGCCGATAGGCATTTCAAATATAAATGCTGATAGGCATTTCAGATGTAGTTTTCGATAGGCATTTCAAAAATAGGTGCCGATAGGCATTTGAGATATAGGTGCCGATAGGCACTTCAGATATAGTTGCCGATTGGCATTTTAAAAATAGGTGCCGATAGGCATTTTAGATATAGAAGCCGATAGGCATTTCAAATATAGGCGCCGATAGGCATTCCAGATATGGTTGCCGATAGGCATTTCAAATATAGGTGCCGATAGGCATTTCAGATATACTTTCCGATTGGCATTTTAAAAATAGGTGCCGATAGGCATTTTAGATGTAGTTTCCGATAAGCATTTCAAAAATAGGTGCCGATAGGCATATCAGATATAGGTGCCGATAGGCATATCAGATATAGTTGCCGATTGGCATTTAAAATATAGGTGCTGATAGGCATTTCAAATATAGGTGTCGATCGGCATTTCAGATATAAATGCCGTAGGGCATTTCAGATATAGGTGCCGATAGGCATTTCTGATGTGGTTGCCGATAGGCATTTCAAATATAATTGCTGATAGGCATTTCAGATGTAGTTTTCGATAGGCATTTCAAATATAGGTGTCGATCGGCATTTCAGATATAAATGCCGTAGGGCATTTCAGATATAGGTGCCGATAGGCATTTCTGATGTGGTTGCCGATAGGCATTTCAAATATAAATGCTGATAGGCATTTCAGATGTAGTTTTCGATAGGCATTTCAAAAATAGGTGCCGATAGGCATTTGAGATATAGGTGCCGATAGGCACTTCAGATATAGTTGCCGATTGGCATTTTAAAAATAGGTGCCGATAGGCATTTTAGATATAGAAGCCGATAGGCATTTCAAATATAGGCGCCGATAGGCATTCCAGATATGGTTGCCGATAGGCATTTCAAATATAGGTGCCGATAGGCATTTCAGATATACTTTCCGATTGGCATTTTAAAAATAGGTGCCGATAGGCATTTTAGATGTAGTTTCCGATAAGCATTTCAAAAATAGGTGCCGATAGGCATATCAGATATAGGTGCCGATAGGCATATCAGATATAGTTGCCGATTGGCATTTAAAATATAGGTGCTGATAGGCATTTCAAATATAGGTGTCGATCGGCATTTCAGATATAAATGCCGTAGGGCATTTCAGATATAGGTGCCGATAGGCATTTCTGATGTGGTTGCCGATAGGCATTTCAAATATAATTGCTGATAGGCATTTCAGATGTAGTTTTCGATAGGCATTTCAAAAATAGGTGCCGATAGGCATTTGAGATATAGGTGCCGATAGGCACTTCAGATATAGTTGCCGATTGGCATTTTAAAAATAGGTGCCGGTAGGCATTTTAGATATAGAAGCCGATAGGCATTTCAAATATAGGCGCCGATAGGCATTCCAGATATGGTTGCCGATAGGCATTTCAAATATAGGTGCCGATAGGCATTTCAGATATACTTTCCGATTGGCATTTTAAAAATAGGTGCCGATAGGCATTTTAGATGTAGTTTCCGATAAGCATTTCAAAAATAGGTGCCGATAGGCATATCAGATATAGGTGCCGATAGGCATATCAGATATAGTTGCCGATAGGCATTTAAAATATAGGTGCTGATAGGCATTTCAAATATAGGTGTCGATCGGCATTTCAGATATAAATGCCGTAGGGCATGTCAGATATAGGTGCCGATAGGCATTTCTGATGTGGTTGCCGATAGGCATTTCAAATATAAATGCTGATAGGCATTTCAGATGTAGTTTTCGATAGGCATTTCAAAAATAGGTGCCGATAGGCATTTTAGATATAGAAGCCGATTGGCATTTCAGATATAGTTGCCGATTGGCATTTTGAAAATAGGTGCCGATAGGCATTTCAGATATATAAGCCTATAGGCATTTCAGATGTAGTTGCCGATTGGCATTTTAAAAATAGGTGCCGATAGGCATTTTAGATATAGAAGCCGATAGGTATTTCAAATATAGGTGTGGATAGGCATTTCAGATATGGTTGCCGATAGGCATTTCAAATATAAGTGCTGATAGTCATTTCAGATGTAGTTTCCGATAGGCATTTCAAAAATAGGTTTCGATAGGCATTTTAGATATAGGTGCCGATAGGCATTTCAGATATACTTACCGATTGGCATTTTAAAAATAGGTGCCGATAGGCATTTTAGATATAGAAGCCGATAGGTATTTCAAATATAGGTGTGGATAGGCATTTCAGATATGTTTGCCGATAGGCATTTCAAATATAAGTGCTGATAGTCATTTCAGATGTAGTTTCCGATAGGCATTTCAAAAATAGGTTCCGATAGGCATTTAAATATAGGTGCCGATAGGCATTTCAGATATACCTAAAGATTGACATTTCAAAAATAGGTGCCGATAGGCATTTCAGATATAGGTGCCGATAGGCTTATCAGATATAGTTGCCGATAGGCATTTAAAATAAAAGTGCCGATAGGCATTTCAAATATAGGTGTCGATCGGCATTTTAGATATAAATGCCGAAAGGCATTTCAGATATAGGTGCCGATAGGCATTTCTGATGTGATTGCCGATAGGCATTTCAAATATAGGTGCTGATAGGCATTTCAGATGTAGTTTTCGATAGGCATTTCAAAAATAGGTGCCGATAGGCATTTCAGATATAGGTGCCGATAGGCATTTCAGATATAAATGCCGATTGGCATTTTAAAAATAGGTGCCGATAGGCATTTCAGATATAGAAGCCGATAGGCATTTCAAATATAGGCGCCGATAGGCATTCCAGATATGGTTGCCGATAGGCATTTCAAATATAGGTGCTGATAGGCATTTCAGATGTAGTTTCCGCTAGGCATTTCAAAAATAGGTGCCGATAGGCATTTCAGATATAGGTGCCGATAGGCATTTCAGATATAGTTGCCGATTGGCATTTTAAAAATAGGTGCCGATAGGCATTTCAGATATAGAAGCCGATAGGGATTTCAAATATAGGTGTCGATAGGCATTTCACATATGGTTGCCGATAAGCATTTCAAATATAGGTGCTGATAGGCATTTCAGATGTAGTTTTCGATAGGCATTTCAAAAATAGGTGCCGATAGGCATTTCAGATATAGTTGCCGATTGGCATTTTAAAAATAGGTGCCGATAGGCATTTCAGATATAGAAGCCGATAGGCATTTCAAATATAGGTGCCGATAGGCATTCCAGATATGGTTGCCGATAGGCATTTCAAATATAGGTGCTGATAGGCATTTTAGATGTAGTTTCCGATAGGCATTTCAAAAATTGATGCCGATAGGCATTTCGGATATAGGTGCCGATAGGCATTTCAGATATAGTTGCCGATTGGCATTTTAAAAACAGGTGCCGATAGGCATTTCAGATATAGAAGCCGATAGGTATTTTTAATATAGGTGTCGATAGGCATTTCAGATATGGTTGCCGATAGGCATTTCAAATATAGGAGCAGATAGGCATTTCAGATGTAGTTTCCGAAAGGCATTTCAAAAATATATGCCGATAGGCATTTCAGATATAGGTGCCGATAGGCATTTCAGATATAGTTGCCGATTGGTATTTTAAAAATAGGTGCCGATAGGCATCTCAGATATAGAAGCCGATAGGCATTTCAAATATAGTTGCCGATAGGCATTCCAGATATGGTTGCCGATAGGCATATCAAATATAAGCGCTGATAATCATTTCAGATGTAGTTTCCGATAGACATTTCAAAAATAGGTACCGATAGGCATTTCAGATATAGGTGCCGATAGGCATTTCAGATATAGTTGCCGATTGGCATTTTAAAAATAGGTGCCGATAGGCATTTCAGATATAGAAGCCGATAGGTATTTCAAATATAGGTGTGGATAGGCATTTCAGATATGGTTGCCGATAGGCATTTCAAATATAGGTGCTGATAGTCATTTCAGATGTAGTTTCCGATAGGCATTTCAAAAATTGGTGTCGATAGGCATTTCAGATATAGAAGCCGATAGGCATTTCAAATATAGGTGCCGATAGGCATTCCAGATATGGTTGCCGATAGGCATTTCAAATATAGGTGCTGATATGAATTCCGGATGTAGTTTCCGATAGGCATTTCAAAAAATGGTGTCGATAGGCATTTCAGATATAGAAGCCGATAGGCATTTCAAATATAGGTGCCGATAGGCATTCCAGATATGGTTGCCGATAGGCATTTCAAATATAGGTGCTGATATGAATTCCGGATGTAGTTTCCGATAGGCATTTCAAAAAATGGTGCCGACAGGCATTTCAGAAATAGGTGCCGATAGGCATTTCAGATATAGTTACCGATTGGCATTTTAAAAATAGGTACCGATAGGCATTTCAGATATAGAAGCCGATAGGTATTTCAAATATAGGTGTCGATAGGCATTTCAGATATGGTTGCCGATAGGCATTTCAAATATAGGTGCTGATAGTCATTTAAGATGTTGTTTCCGATAGGCATTTCAAAAATAGGTTCCGATAGGCATTTCAATTATAGGTGCCGATAGGCATTTCAGATATACTTTCCGATTGGCATTTTAAAAATAGGTGCCGATAGGCATTTTAGATGTAGTTTCCGATAGGCATTTCAAAAATAGGTGCCGATAGGCATTTCAAATATAGGTGTCGATCGGCATTTCAGATATAAATGCCGTAGGGCATTTTAGATATAGGTGCCGATAGGCATTCCTGATGTGGTTGCCGATAGGCATTTCAAATATAAATGCTGATAGGCATTTCAGATGTAGTTTTCGATAGGCATTTCAAAAATAGGTGCCGATAGGCATTTGAGATATAGGTGCCGATAGGCACTTCAGATATAGTTGCCGATTGGCATTTTAAAAATAGGTGCCGATAGGCATCTTAGATATAGAAGCCGATAGGCATTTCAAATATAGGGGCCGATAGGCATTCCAGATATGGTTGCCGATAGGCATTTCAAATATAGGTGCTGATAGGCATTCCGGATGTAGTTTCCGATAGGCATTTCAAAAAATGGTGCCGATAGGCATTTCAGATATAGGTGCCGATAGGCATTTCAGATATAGTTACCGATTGGCATTTTAAAAATAGGTACCGATAGGCATTTCACATATAGAAGCCGATAGGTATTTCAAATATAGGTGTCGTTAGGCATTTCAGATATGGTCGCCGATAGGCATTTCAAATATAGGTGCTGATAGGCATTTCAGATGTAGTTTCCGATAGGCATTTCAAAAATAGGGGCCGATTGGCATTTCAGATATAGGTGCCGATAGGCATTTCAGATATAGTTGCCGATTGGCATTTTAAAAATAGGTGCCGATAGGCATTTCAGATATAGAAGCCGATAGGCATTTCAAATATAGGTGCCGATAGGCATTCCAGATATGGTCCGATAGGCATTTCAAATATAGGTGCTGATAGGCATTTCAGATGTAGTTTCCGATAGGCATTTCAAATATAGATGCTGATAGGCATTTTAGATGTAGTTTTCGATAGGCATTTCAAAAATAGGTGCCGATAGGCATTTCAGATATAGGTGCCGATAGTCATTTCAGATATAGTTGCCAATTGGCATTTAAAAAATAGGTGCCGATAGGCATTTCAGATATAGAAGCCGATAGGCATTTCAAATATAGGTGCCGATAGGCATTGCAGATATAGTTGCCGATAGGCATTTCAAATATAGGTGCTGATAGGCATTTTAGATGTAGTTTCCGATAGGCATTTCAAAAATTGATGCCGATAGGCATTTCGGATGTAGGTGCCGATAGGCATTTCAGATATAGTTGCCGATTGGCATCTTAAAAACAGGTGCCGATAGGCATTTCAGATATAGAAGCCGATAGGTATTTCAAATATAGGTGTCGATAGGCATTTCAGATATGGTTGCCGATAGGCATTTCAAATATAGGAGCAGATAGGCATTTCAGATGTAGTTTCCGAAAGGCATTTCAAAAATATATGCCGATAGGCATTTCAGATATAGGTGCCGATAGGCATTTCAGATATAGTTGCCGATTGGTATTTTAAAAATAGGTGCCGATAGGCATTTCATATATAGAAGCCGATAGGCATTTCAAATATAGGTGCCGATAGGCATTCCAGATATGGTTGCCGATAGGCATTTCAAATATAGGTGCTGATAGGCATTTCAGATATAGTTTCCGATAGGCATTTAAAAAGTTAGTGCCGATAGGCATTTCAGATATAGGTGCCGATAGGCATTTCAGATATAGTTGCCGATTGGCATTTTAAAAATAGGTGCCGATAGGCATTTTAGATATAGAAGCCGATAGGTATTTCAAATACAGGTGTGGATAGGCATTTCAGATATGGTTGCCGATAGGCATTTCAAATATAGGTGCTGATAGTCATTTCAGATGTTGTTTCCGATAGGCATTTCAAAAATAGGTACCGATAGGCATTTCAGATATAGGTGCCGATAGGCATTTCAGATATAGTTGCCAATTGGCATTTTAAAAATAGGTGTCGATAGGCATTTCAGATATAGGTGCCGATAGGCATTTCAGATATAGTTGCCAATTGGCATTTTAAAAATAGGTGTCGATAGGCATTTCAGATATAGTTGCCAATTGGAATTTTAAAAATAGGTGTCGATAGGCATTTTAGATATAGAACCCGATAGGCATTTCAAATATAGGTGCCGATAGGCATTCCAGATATGGTTGCCGATAGGCATTTCAAATATAGGTGCTGATAGGCATTTCAGATGTTGTTTCCGATAGGCATTTCAAAAATATTTACCGATAGGCATTTCAGATATAGGTGCCGATAGGCATTTCAGATATAGTTGCCAATTGGCATTTTAAAAATAGGTGTCGATAGGCATTTCAGATATAGGTGCCGATAGGCATTTCAGATATAGTTGCCAATTGGCATTTTAAAAATAGGTGTCGATAGGCATTTCAGATATAGGTGCCGATTGGCATTTCAGATATAGTTGCCAATTGGAATTTTAAAATTAGGTGTCGATAGGCATTTTAGATATAGAACCCGATAGGCATTTCAAATATAGGTGCCGATAGGCATTCCAGATATGGTTGCCGATAGGCATTTCAAATATAGGTGCTGATAGGCATTTCAGATGGAGTTTCCGATAGGCATTTCAAAAGTTAGTGCCGATAGGCATTTCAGATATAGGTGCCGATAGGCATTTCAGATATAGTTGCCGATTGGCATTTTAAAAATAGGTGCCGATAGGCATTTTAGATATAGAAGCCGATAGGTAGTTCAAATACAGGTGTTGATAGGCATTTCAGATATGGTTGCCGATAGGCATTTCAAATATAGGTGCTGATAGTCATTTCAGATGTTGTTTCCGATAGGCATTTCAAAAATAGGTACCGATAGGCATTTTAGATATAGGTGCCGATAGGCATTTCAGATATAGTTGCAAATTGGCATTTTAAAAATAGGTGTCGATAGGCATTTTAGATATAGAACCCGATAGGCAATTCAAATATAGGTGCCGATAGGCATTCCAGATATGGTTGCCGATAGGCATTTCAAATATAGGTGCTGATAGGCATTTCAGATGGAGTTTTCGACAGGCATTTCAAAAGTTAGTGCCGATAGGCATTTCAGATATAGGTGCCGATAGGCATTTCAGATATAGTTGCCGATTGGCATTTTAAAAATAGGTGCCGATAGGCATTTTAGATATAGAAGCCGATAGGTATTTCAAATACAGGTGTGGATAGGCATTTCAGATATGGTTGCCGATAGGCATTTCAAATATAGGTGCTGATAGTCATTTCAGATGTTGTTTCCGATAGGCATTTCAAAAATAGGTACCGATAGGCATTTCAGATATAGGTGCCGATAGGCATTTCAGATATAGTTGCCAATTGGCATTTTAAAAATAGGTGTCGATAGGCATTTCAGATATAGGTGCCGATAGGCATTTCAGATATAGTTGCCAATTGGCCTTTTAAAAATTGGTGTCGATAGGCATTTCAGATATAGGTGCCGATTGGCATTTCAGATATAGTTGCCGATTAGCATTTTAAAAATAGGTGCCGATAGGCATTTCAGATATATAAGCCGATAGGCATTTCAGATATATAAGCCGATAGGCATTTCAGATGTAGTTGCCGATTGGCATTTTAAAAATAGGTGCCGATAGGCATTTTAGATATAGAAGCCGATAGGTATTTCAAATATAGGTGTGGATAGGCATTTCAGATATGGTTGCCGATAGGCATTTCAAATATAGGTGCTGATAGTCATTTCAGATGTAGTTTCCGATAGGCATTTCAAAAATAGGTTCCGATAGGCATTTTAGATATAGGTGCCGATAGGCATTTCAGATATACTTACCGATTGGCATTTTAAAAATAGGTGCCGATAGGCATTTTAGATATAGAAGCCGATAGGTATTTCAAATATAGGTGTGGATAGGCATTTCAGATATAGTTGCCGATAGGCATTTCAAATATAGGTGCTGATAGTCATTTCAGATGTAGTTTCCGATAGGCATTTCAAAAATAGGTTCCGATAGGCATTTTAGATATAGGTGCCGATAGGCATTTCAGATATACTTAAAGATTGGCATTTCAAAAATAGGTGCGGATAGGCATTTCAGATATAGGTGCCGATAGGCATTTCAGATATAGTTGCCGATTGGCATTTTAAAAATAGGTGCCGATAGGCATTTCAGATATATAAGCCGATAGGCATTTGAAATATAGGTGCCGATGAGCATTCCAGATATGGTTGCCGATAGGCATTTCAAATGTAGGTGCTGATAGGCATTTCAGATGTAGTTTCCGATAGGCATTTCAAAAATTGGTGTCGATAGGCATTTCAGATATAGAAGCCGATAGGCATTTCAAATATAGGTGCCGATAGGCATTCCAGATATGGTTGCCGATAGGCATTTCAAATATAGGTGCTGATAGGCATTCCGGATGTAGTTTCCGATAGGCATTTCAAAAAATGGTGCCGACAGGCATTTCAGATATAGGTGCCGATAGGCATTTCAGATATAGTTACCGATTGGCATTTTAAAAATAGGTACCGATAGGCATTTCAGATATATAAGCCGATAGGTATTTCAAATATAGGTGTCGATAGGCATTTCAGATATGGTTGCCGATAGGCATTTCAAATATAGGTGCTGATAGTCATTTAAGATGTTGTTTCCGTGAGGCATTTCAAAAATAGGTTCCGATAGGCATTTCAATTATAGGTGCCGATAGGCATTTTAGATATACTTTTCGATTGGCATTTTAAAAATAGGTGCCGATAGGCATTTTAGATGTAGTTTCCGATAGGCATTTCAAAAATAGGTGCCGATAGGCATTTCAAATATAGGTGTCGATCGGCATTTCAGATATAAATGCCGTAGGGCATTTTAGATATAGGTGCCGATAGGCATTCCTGATGTGGTTGCCGATAGGCATTTCAAATATAAATGCTGATAGGCATTTCAGATGTAGTTTTCGATAGGCATTTCAAAAATAGGTGCCGATAGGCATTTGAGATATAGGTGCCGATAGGCACTTCAGATATAGTTGCCGATTGGCATTTTAAAAATAGGTGCCGATAGGCATTTTAGATATAGAAGCCGATAGGCATTTCAAATATAGGGGCCGATAGGCATTTCAGATATGGTTGCCGATAAGCATTTCAAATATAGGTGCTGATAGGCATTTCAGATGTAGTTTCCGATAGGCATTTCAAAAATAGTTGCCGATAGGCATTTCAGATGTAGTTTTCGATAGGCGTTTCAAAAATAGGTGCCGATAGGCATTTCAGATATAGGTGCCGATAGGCATTTCAGATATAGTTGCCGATTGGCATTTTAAAAATAGGTGCCGATAGGCATTTCAGATATATAATCTGATAGGCATTTCAAATATAGGTGCCGATGAGCATTACAGATATGGTTGCCGATAGGCATTTCAAATATAGGTGCTGATAGGCATTCCGAATGTAGTTTCCGATAGGCATTTCAAAAATTGGTGCCGATAGGCATTTCAGATATAGGTGCCGATAGGCATTTCAGATATAGTTACCGATTGGCATTTTAAAAATAGGTACCGATAGGCATTTCAGATATAGAAGCCGATAGGTATTTCAAATATAGGTGTCGATAGGCATTTCAGATATGGTTGCCGATAGGCATTTCAAATATAGGTGCTGATAGTCATTTAAGATGTTGTTTCCGATAGGCATTTCAAAAATAGGTTCCGATAGGCATTTCAATTATAGGTGCCGATAGGCATTTTAGATATAGAAGCCGATAGGTATTTCAAATATAGGTGTGGATAGGCATTTCAGATATGTTTGCCGATAGGCATTTCAAATATAAGTGCTGATAGTCATTTCAGATGTAGTTTCCGATAGGCATTTCAAAAATAGGTTCCGATAGGCATTTAAATATAGGTGCCGATAGGCATTTCAGATATACCTAAAGATTGACATTTCAAAAATAGGTGCCGATAGGCATTTCAGATATAGGTGCCGATAGGCTTATCAGATATAGTTGCCGATAGGCATTTAAAATAAAAGTGCCGATAGGCATTTCAAATATAGGTGTCGATCGGCATTTTAGATATAAATGCCGAAAGGCATTTCAGATATAGGTGCCGATAGGCATTTCTGATGTGATTGCCGATAGGCATTTCAAATATAGGTGCTGATAGGCATTTCAGATGTAGTTTTCGATAGGCATTTCAAAAATAGGTGCCGATAGGCATTTCAGATATAGGTGCCGATAGGCATTTCAGATATAAATGCCGATTGGCATTTTAAAAATAGGTGCCGATAGGCATTTCAGATATAGAAGCCGATAGGCATTTCAAATATAGGCGCCGATAGGCATTCCAGATATGGTTGCCGATAGGCATTTCAAATATAGGTGCTGATAGGCATTTCAGATGTAGTTTCCGCTAGGCATTTCAAAAATAGGTGCCGATAGGCATTTCAGATATAGGTGCCGATAGGCATTTCAGATATAGTTGCCGATTGGCATTTTAAAAATAGGTGCCGATAGGCATTTCAGATATAGAAGCCGATAGGGATTTCAAATATAGGTGTCGATAGGCATTTCACATATGGTTGCCGATAAGCATTTCAAATATAGGTGCTGATAGGCATTTCAGATGTAGTTTTCGATAGGCATTTCAAAAATAGGTGCCGATAGGCATTTCAGATATAGTTGCCGATTGGCATTTTAAAAATAGGTGCCGATAGGCATTTCAGATATAGAAGCCGATAGGCATTTCAAATATAGGTGCCGATAGGCATTCCAGATATGGTTGCCGATAGGCATTTCAAATATAGGTGCTGATAGGCATTTTAGATGTAGTTTCCGATAAGCATTTCAAAAATTGATGCCGATAGGCATTTCGGATATAGGTGCCGATAGGCATTTCAGATATAGTTGCCGATTGGCATTTTAAAAACAGGTGCCGATAGGCATTTCAGATATAGAAGCCGATAGGTATTTCAAATATAGGTGTCGATAGGCATTTCAGATATGGTTGCCGATAGGCATTTCAAATATAGGAGCAGATAGGCATTTCAGATGTAGTTTCCGAAAGGCATTTCAAAAATATATGCCGATAGGCATTTCAGATATAGGTGCCGATAGGCATTTCAGATATAGTTGCCGATTGGTATTTTAAAAATAGGTGCCGATAGGCATCTCAGATATAGAAGCCGATAGGCATTTCAAATATAGTTGCCGATAGGCATTCCAGATATGGTTGCCGATAGGCATATCAAATATAAGCGCTGATAATCATTTCAGATGTAGTTTCCGATAGACATTTCAAAAATAGGTACCGATAGGCATTTCAGATATAGGTGCCGATAGGCATTTCAGATATAGTTGCCGATTGGCATTTTAAAAATAGGTGCCGATAGGCATTTCAGATATAGAAGCCGATAGGTATTTCAAATATAGGTGTGGATAGGCATTTCAGATATGGTTGCCGATAGGCATTTCAAATATAGGTGCTGATAGTCATTTCAGATGTAGTTTCCGATAGGCATTTCAAAAATTGGTGTCGATAGGCATTTCAGATATAGAAGCCGATAGGCATTTCAAATATAGGTGCCGATAGGCATTCCAGATATGGTTGCCGATAGGCATTTCAAATATAGGTGCTGATATGAATTCCGGATGTAGTTTCCGATAGGCATTTCAAAAAATGGTGTCGATAGGCATTTCAGATATAGAAGCCGATAGGCATTTCAAATATAGGTGCCGATAGGCATTCCAGATATGGTTGCCGATAGGCATTTCAAATATAGGTGCTGATATGAATTCCGGATGTAGTTTCCGATAGGCATTTCAAAAAATGGTGCCGACAGGCATTTCAGAAATAGGTGCCGATAGGCATTTCAGATATAGTTACCGATTGGCATTTTAAAAATAGGTACCGATAGGCATTTCAGATATAGAAGCCGATAGGTATTTCAAATATAGGTGTCGATAGGCATTTCAGATATGGTTGCCGATAGGCATTTCAAATATAGGTGCTGATAGTCATTTAAGATGTTGTTTCCGATAGGCATTTCAAAAATAGGTTCCGATAGGCATTTCAATTATAGGTGCCGATAGGCATTTCAGATATACTTTCCGATTGGCATTTTAAAAATAGGTGCCGATAGGCATTTTAGATGTAGTTTCCGATAGGCATTTCAAAAATAGGTGCCGATAGGCATTTCAAATATAGGTGTCGATCGGCATTTCAGATATAAATGCCGTAGGGCATTTTAGATATAGGTGCCGATAGGCATTCCTGATGTGGTTGCCGATAGGCATTTCAAATATAAATGCTGATAGGCATTTCAGATGTAGTTTTCGATAGGCATTTCAAAAATAGGTGCCGATAGGCATTTGAGATATAGGTGCCGATAGGCACTTCAGATATAGTTGCCGATTGGCATTTTAAAAATAGGTGCCGATAGGCATCTTAGATATAGAAGCCGATAGGCATTTCAAATATAGGGGCCGATAGGCATTCCAGATATGGTTGCCGATAGGCATTTCAAATATAGGTGCTGATAGGCATTCCGGATGTAGTTTCCGATAGGCATTTCAAAAAATGGTGCCGATAGGCATTTCAGATATAGGTGCCGATAGGCATTTCAGATATAGTTACCGATTGGCATTTTAAAAATAGGTACCGATAGGCATTTCACATATAGAAGCCGATAGGTATTTCAAATATAGGTGTCGTTAGGCATTTCAGATATGGTCGCCGATAGGCATTTCAAATATAGGTGCTGATAGGCATTTCAGATGTAGTTTCCGATAGGCATTTCAAAAATAGGGGCCGATTGGCATTTCAGATATAGGTGCCGATAGGCATTTCAGATATAGTTGCCGATTGGCATTTTAAAAATAGGTGCCGATAGGCATTTCAGATATAGAAGCCGATAGGCATTTCAAATATAGGTGCCGATAGGCATTCCAGATATGGTCCGATAGGCATTTCAAATATAGGTGCTGATAGGCATTTCAGATGTAGTTTCCGATAGGCATTTCAAATATAGATGCTGATAGGCATTTTAGATGTAGTTTTCGATAGGCATTTCAAAAATAGGTGCCGATAGGCATTTCAGATATAGGTGCCGATAGTCATTTCAGATATAGTTGCCAATTGGCATTTAAAAAATAGGTGCCGATAGGCATTTCAGATATAGAAGCCGATAGGCATTTCAAATATAGGTGCCGATAGGCATTGCAGATATAGTTGCCGATAGGCATTTCAAATATAGGTGCTGATAGGCATTTTAGATGTAGTTTCCGATAGGCATTTCAAAAATTGATGCCGATAGGCATTTCGGATGTAGGTGCCGATAGGCATTTCAGATATAGTTGCCGATTGGCATCTTAAAAACAGGTGCCGATAGGCATTTCAGATATAGAAGCCGATAGGTATTTCAAATATAGGTGTCGATAGGCATTTCAGATATGGTTGCCGATAGGCATTTCAAATATAGGAGCAGATAGGCATTTCAGATGTAGTTTCCGAAAGGCATTTCAAAAATATATGCCGATAGGCATTTCAGATATAGGTGCCGATAGGCATTTCAGATATAGTTGCCGATTGGTATTTTAAAAATAGGTGCCGATAGGCATTTCATATATAGAAGCCGATAGGCATTTCAAATATAGGTGCCGATAGGCATTCCAGATATGGTTGCCGATAGGCATTTCAAATATAGGTGCTGATAGGCATTTCAGATATAGTTTCCGATAGGCATTTAAAAAGTTAGTGCCGATAGGCATTTCAGATATAGGTGCCGATAGGCATTTCAGATATAGTTGCCGATTGGCATTTTAAAAATAGGTGCCGATAGGCATTTTAGATATAGAAGCCGATAGGTATTTCAAATACAGGTGTGGATAGGCATTTCAGATATGGTTGCCGATAGGCATTTCAAATATAGGTGCTGATAGTCATTTCAGATGTTGTTTCCGATAGGCATTTCAAAAATAGGTACCGATAGGCATTTCAGATATAGGTGCCGATAGGCATTTCAGATATAGTTGCCAATTGGCATTTTAAAAATAGGTGTCGATAGGCATTTCAGATATAGGTGCCGATAGGCATTTCAGATATAGTTGCCAATTGGCATTTTAAAAATAGGTGTCGATAGGCATTTCAGATATAGTTGCCAATTGGAATTTTAAAAATAGGTGTCGATAGGCATTTTAGATATAGAACCCGATAGGCATTTCAAATATAGGTGCCGATAGGCATTCCAGATATGGTTGCCGATAGGCATTTCAAATATAGGTGCTGATAGGCATTTCAGATGTTGTTTCCGATAGGCATTTCAAAAATATTTACCGATAGGCATTTCAGATATAGGTGCCGATAGGCATTTCAGATATAGTTGCCAATTGGCATTTTAAAAATAGGTGTCGATAGGCATTTCAGATATAGGTGCCGATAGGCATTTCAGATATAGTTGCCAATTGGCATTTTAAAAATAGGTGTCGATAGGCATTTCAGATATAGGTGCCGATTGGCATTTCAGATATAGTTGCCAATTGGAATTTTAAAATTAGGTGTCGATAGGCATTTTAGATATAGAACCCGATAGGCATTTCAAATATAGGTGCCGATAGGCATTCCAGATATGGTTGCCGATAGGCATTTCAAATATAGGTGCTGATAGGCATTTCAGATGGAGTTTCCGATAGGCATTTCAAAAGTTAGTGCCGATAGGCATTTCAGATATAGGTGCCGATAGGCATTTCAGATATAGTTGCCGATTGGCATTTTAAAAATAGGTGCCGATAGGCATTTTAGATATAGAAGCCGATAGGTAGTTCAAATACAGGTGTTGATAGGCATTTCAGATATGGTTGCCGATAGGCATTTCAAATATAGGTGCTGATAGTCATTTCAGATGTTGTTTCCGATAGGCATTTCAAAAATAGGTACCGATAGGCATTTTAGATATAGGTGCCGATAGGCATTTCAGATATAGTTGCAAATTGGCATTTTAAAAATAGGTGTCGATAGGCATTTTAGATATAGAACCCGATAGGCAATTCAAATATAGGTGCCGATAGGCATTCCAGATATGGTTGCCGATAGGCATTTCAAATATAGGTGCTGATAGGCATTTCAGATGGAGTTTTCGACAGGCATTTCAAAAGTTAGTGCCGATAGGCATTTCAGATATAGGTGCCGATAGGCATTTCAGATATAGTTGCCGATTGGCATTTTAAAAATAGGTGCCGATAGGCATTTTAGATATAGAAGCCGATAGGTATTTCAAATACAGGTGTGGATAGGCATTTCAGATATGGTTGCCGATAGGCATTTCAAATATAGGTGCTGATAGTCATTTCAGATGTTGTTTCCGATAGGCATTTCAAAAATAGGTACCGATAGGCATTTCAGATATAGGTGCCGATAGGCATTTCAGATATAGTTGCCAATTGGCATTTTAAAAATAGGTGTCGATAGGCATTTCAGATATAGGTGCCGATAGGCATTTCAGATATAGTTGCCAATTGGCCTTTTAAAAATTGGTGTCGATAGGCATTTCAGATATAGGTGCCGATTGGCATTTCAGATATAGTTGCCGATTAGCATTTTAAAAATAGGTGCCGATAGGCATTTCAGATATATAAGCCGATAGGCATTTCAGATATATAAGCCGATAGGCATTTCAGATGTAGTTGCCGATTGGCATTTTAAAAATAGGTGCCGATAGGCATTTTAGATATAGAAGCCGATAGGTATTTCAAATATAGGTGTGGATAGGCATTTCAGATATGGTTGCCGATAGGCATTTCAAATATAGGTGCTGATAGTCATTTCAGATGTAGTTTCCGATAGGCATTTCAAAAATAGGTTCCGATAGGCATTTTAGATATAGGTGCCGATAGGCATTTCAGATATACTTACCGATTGGCATTTTAAAAATAGGTGCCGATAGGCATTTTAGATATAGAAGCCGATAGGTATTTCAAATATAGGTGTGGATAGGCATTTCAGATATAGTTGCCGATAGGCATTTCAAATATAGGTGCTGATAGTCATTTCAGATGTAGTTTCCGATAGGCATTTCAAAAATAGGTTTCGATAGGCATTTTAGATATAGGTGCCGATAGGCATTTCAGATATACTTAAAGATTGGCATTTCAAAAATAGGTGCGGATAGGCATTTCAGATATAGGTGCCGATAGGCATTTCAGATATAGTTGCCGATTGGCATTTTAAAAATAGGTGCCGATAGGCATTTCAGATATATAAGCCGATAGGCATTTGAAATATAGGTGCCGATGAGCATTCCAGATATGGTTGCCGATAGGCATTTCAAATGTAGGTGCTGATAGGCATTTCAGATGTAGTTTCCGATAGGCATTTCAAAAATTGGTGTCGATAGGCATTTCAGATATAGAAGCCGATAGGCATTTCAAATATAGGTGCCGATAGGCATTCCAGATATGGTTGCCGATAGGCATTTCAAATATAGGTGCTGATAGGCATTCCGGATGTAGTTTCCGATAGGCATTTCAAAAAATGGTGCCGACAGGCATTTCAGATATAGGTGCCGATAGGCATTTCAGATATAGTTACCGATTGGCATTTTAAAAATAGGTACCGATAGGCATTTCAGATATATAAGCCGATAGGTATTTCAAATATAGGTGTCGATAGGCATTTCAGATATGGTTGCCGATAGGCATTTCAAATATAGGTGCTGATAGTCATTTAAGATGTTGTTTCCGTGAGGCATTTCAAAAATAGGTTCCGATAGGCATTTCAATTATAGGTGCCGATAGGCATTTTAGATATACTTTCCGATTGGCATTTTAAAAATAGGTGCCGATAGGCATTTTAGATGTAGTTTCCGATAGGCATTTCAAAAATAGGTGCCGATAGGCATTTCAAATATAGGTGTCGATCGGCATTTCAGATATAAATGCCGTAGGGCATTTTAGATATAGGTGCCGATAGGCATTCCTGATGTGGTTGCCGATAGGCATTTCAAATATAAATGCTGATAGGCATTTCAGATGTAGTTTTCGATAGGCATTTCAAAAATAGGTGCCGATAGGCATTTGAGATATAGGTGCCGATAGGCACTTCAGATATAGTTGCCGATTGGCATTTTAAAAATAGGTGCCGATAGGCATTTTAGATATAGAAGCCGATAGGCATTTCAAATATAGGGGCCGATAGGCATTTCAGATATGGTTGCCGATAAGCATTTCAAATATAGGTGCTGATAGGCATTTCAGATGTAGTTTCCGATAGGCATTTCAAAAATAGTTGCCGATAGGCATTTCAGATGTAGTTTTCGATAGGCGTTTCAAAAATAGGTGCCGATAGGCATTTCAGATATAGGTGCCGATAGGCATTTCAGATATAGTTGCCGATTGGCATTTTAAAAATAGGTGCCGATAGGCATTTCAGATATATAATCTGATAGGCATTTCAAATATAGGTGCCGATGAGCATTAGAGATATGGTTGCCGATAGGCATTTCAAATATAGGTGCTGATAGGCATTCCGAATGTAGTTTCCGATAGGCATTTCAAAAATTGGTGCCGATAGGCATTTCAGATATAGGTGCCGATAGGCATTTCAGATATAGTTACCGATTGGCATTTTAAAAATAGGTACCGATAGGCATTTCAGATATAGAAGCCGATAGGTATTTCAAATATAGGTGTCGATAGGCATTTCAGATATGGTTACCGATAGGCATTTCAAATATAGGTGCTGATAGGCATTTCAGATGTAGTTTCCGGTAGGCATTTCAAAAATAGGTGCCGATCGGCATTTCAGATATAGGTGCCGATAGGCATTTCAGATATAGTTGCCGATTGGCATTTTAAAAATAGGTGCCAATAGGCATTTCAGATATAGAAGCCGATAGGCATTTCAAATATAGGTGATGATAGGCATTCCAGATATGGTTGCCGATAGGCATTTCAAATATAGGTGCTGATAGGCATTTCAGATGTAGTTTCCGATAGGCATTTCAAATATAGGTGCTGATAGGCATTTCAGATGTAGTTTTCGATAGGCATTTCAAAAATAGGTGCCGATAGGCATTTCAGATAGAGGTGCCGATAGTCATTTTAGATATAGTTGCCAATTGGCATTTAAAAAATAGGTGCCGATAGGCATTTCAGATATAGAAGCCGATAGGCATTTCAAATATAGGTGTCGATAGGCATTTCAGATATGATTGCCGATAGGAATTTCAAATATAGGTGCTGATAGGCATTTCAGATGTAGTTTCCGATAGGCATTTCAAAAATAGGTGCCGATAGGCATTTCAGATATAGGTGCCGATAGGCATTTCAGATATAGTTGCCGATTGGCATTTTAAAAATAGGTGCCGATAGGCATTTCAGATATATAAGCCGATAGGCATTTCAAATATAGGTGCCGATGAGCATTCAAGATATGGTTGCCGATAGGCATTTCAAATATAGGTGCTGATTGGCATTTCAGATTTAGTTTCCGATAGGCATTTCAAAAATTGGTGTCGATAGGCATTTCAGATATAGAAGCCGATAGGCATTTCAAATATAGGTGCCGATGAGCATTCCAGATATGGTTGCCGATAGGCATTTCAAATATAGGTGCTGTTAGGCATTTCAGATGTAGTTTCCGATAGGCATTTCAAAAATTGGTGCCGATAGGCATTTCAGATATAGGTGCCGATAGGCATTTCAGATATAGTTGCCGATTGGCATTTTAAAAATAGGTGCCGACAGGCATTTCAGATATAGAAGCCGATAGGGATTTTAAATATATGTGTCGATAGGCATTTCAGATATGGTTGCCGATAAGCATTTCAAATATAGGTGCTGATAGGCATTTCAGATGTAGTTTCCGATAGGCATGTCAAAAATAGGTGCCGATAGGCATTTCAGATATAGTTGCCGATTGGCATTTTTAAAATAGGTGCCGATAGGCATTTCAGATATATAAGCCGATAGGCATTTCAAATATAGGTGCCGATGAGCATTCCAGATATGGTTGCCGATAGGCATTTCAAATAAAGGTGCTGATAGGCATTTCAGATGTAGTTTCCGATAGGCATTTCAAAAATTGGTGTCGATAGGCATTTCAAATATAGAAGCTGATAGGCATTTCAAATATAGGTGCCGATAGGCATTCCAGATATGGTTGCCGATAGGCATTTCAAATATAGGTGCTGATATGCATTCCGGATGTAGTTTCCGATAGGCATTTCAAAAAATGGTGCCGATAGGCATTTCAGATACAGGTGCCGATAGGCATTTCAGATATAGTTACCGATTGGCATTTTAAAAATAGGTACCGATAAGCATTTCAGATATAGAAGCCGATAGGTATTTCAAATATAGGTGTCGATAGGCATTTCAGATGTAGTTTCCGATAGGCATTTCAAAAATAGGTACCGATAGGCATTTCAGATATAGGTGCCGATAGGCATTTCAGATATAGTTGCCAATTGGCATTTTAAAAATAGGTGTCGATAGGCATTTCAGATATAGGTGCCGATAGGCATTTTAGATATAGTTGCCAATTGGCATTTTAAAAACAGGTGCCGATAGGCAATTCAGATATAGAAGCCGATAGGTATTTCAAATATAGGTGTCGATAGGCATTTCAGATATGGTTGCCGATAGGCATTTCAAATATAGGAGCAGATAGGCATTTCAGATGTAGTTTCCGAAAGGCATTTCAAAAATATATGCCGATAGGCATTTCAGATATAGGTGCCGATAGGCATTTCAGATATAGTTGCCGATTGGTATTTTAAAAATAGGTGCCGATAGGCATTTCAGATATAGAAGCCGATAGGCATTTCAAATATAGTTGCCGATAGGCATTCCAGATATGTTTGCCGATAGGCATATCAAATATAAGCGCTGATAATCATTTCAGATGTAGTTTCCGATAGGCATTTCAAAAATAGGTACCGATAGGCATTTCAGATATAGGTGCCGATAGGCATTTCAGATATAGTTGCCGATTGGCATTTTAAAAATAGGTGCCGATAGGCATTTCAGATATAGAAGCCGATAGGTATTTCAAATATAGGTGTGGATAGGCATTTCAGATATGGTTGCCGATAGGCATTTCAAATATAGGTGCTGATAGTCATTTCAGATGTAGTTTCCGATAGGCATTTCAAAAATAGGTTCCGATAGGCATTTCAGATATAGGTGCCGATAGGCATTTCAGATATACTTACCGATTGGCATTTTAAAAATAGGTGCCGATAGGCATTTTAGATGTAGTTTCCGATAGGCACTTCAAAAATAGGTGCCGATAGGCATTTCAGATATAGGTGCCGATAGGCATATCAGATATAGTTGCCGTTAGGCATTTAAAATATATGTGCTGATAGGCATTTCAAATATAGGTGTCGACCGGCATTTCAGATATAAATGCCGAAAGGCTTTTCAGATATAGGTGCCGATAAGCATTTCTGATGTGGTTGCCGATAGGCATTTCAAATATAGGTGCTGATAGGCATTTCAGATGTAGTTTTCGATAGGCATTTCAAAACAAGGTGCCGATAGGCATTTCAGATATAGGTGCCGATAGGCACTTCAGATATAGTTGCCGATTGGCATTTTAAAAATAGGCGCCGATAGGTATTTCAGATATAGAAGCCGATAGGCATTTCAAATATAGGCGCCGATAGACATTCCAGATATGGTTGCCGATAGGCATTTCAAATATAGGTGCTGATAGGCATTTCAGATGTAGTTTCCGATAGTCATTTCAAAAATAGGTGCCGATAGTCATTTCAGATATAGGTGCCGATAGGCATTTCAGATATAGTTGCCGATTGGCATTTTAAAAATAGGTGCCGATAGGCATTTCAGATATAGAAGCCGATAGGCATTTCAAATATAGGTGCCGATAGGCATTCCAGATATGGTTGCCGATAGACATTTCAAATATAGGTGCTGATAGGCATTTCAGATGTAGTTTCCGATAGGCATTTCAAAAATTGGTGCCGATAGGCATTTTAGATATAGGTGCCGATAGGCATTTCAGATATAGTTGCCGATTGGCATTATAAAAATAGGTGCCGATAGGCATTTCAGATATAGAAGCCGATAGGTATTTCAAATATAGGTGTCGATAGGCATTTCAGATATGATTGCCGATAGGCATTTCAAATATAAATGCTGATAGGCATTTCAGATGTAGTTTCCGATAGGCATTTCAAAAATAGGTGCCGATAGGCATTTCAGATATAGGTGCCGATAGGCATTTCAGATATAGTTGCCGATTGGCATTTTAAAAATAGGTGCCGATAGGCATTTCAAATGTAGTTTCCGATAGGCATTTCAAAAATTGGTGCCGATAGGCATTTCAGATATAGGTGCCGATAGGCATTTCAGATATAGTTGCCGATTGGCATTTTAAAAATAGGTGCCGATAGGCATTTCAGATATAGAAGCCGATAGGGATTTTAAATATAGGTGTCGATAGGCATTTCAGATATGGTTGCCGATAAGCATTTCAAATATAGGTGCTGATAGGCATTTCAGATGTAGTTTCCGATAGGCATTTCAAAAATAGGTGCCGATAGGCATTTCAGATATAGGTGCCGATAGGCATTTCAGATATAGTTGCCGATTGGCATTTTAAAAATAGGTGCCGATAGGCATTTCAGATATATAAGCCGATAGGCATTTCAAATATAGGTGCCGATGAGCATTCCAGATATGGTTGCCGATAGGCATTTCAAATATAGGTGCTGATAGGCATTTCAGATGTAGTTTCCGATAGGCATTTCAAAAATTGGTGTCGATAGGCATTTCAGATATAGAAGCCAAAAGGCATTTCAAATATAGGTGCCGATAGGCATTCCAGATATGCTTGCCGATAGGCATTTCAAATAAAGGTGCTGATATGCATTCCTGATGTTGTTTCCGATAGGCATTTCAAAAAATGGTGCCGATAGGCATTTCAGATATAGGTGCCGATAGGCATTTCAGATATAGTTACCGATTGGCATTTTAAAATTAGGTACCGATAGGCATTTCAGATATAGAAGCCGATAGGTATTTCAAATATAGGTGTCGATAGGCATTTCAGATATGGTTACCGATAGGCATTTCAAATATAGGTGCTGATAGGCATTTCAGATGTAGTTTCCGATAGGCATTTCAAAAATAGGTGCCGATAGGCATTTCAGATATAGGTGCCGATAGGCATTTCAGATATAGTTGCCGATTGGCATTTTAAAAATAGGTGCCGATAGGCATTTCAGATATAGAAGCCGATAGGCATTTTAAATATAGGTGCCAATAGGCATTCCAGATATGGTTGCCGATAGGCATTTCAAATATAGGTGCTGATAGGCATTTCAGATGTAGTTTCCGATAGGCATTTCAAATATAGGTGCTGATAGGCATTTCATATGTAGTTTTCGATAGGCATTTCAAAAATAGGTGCCGATAGGCATTTCAGATATAGGTGCCGATAGTCATTTCAGATATAGTTGCCGATAGGCATTTAAAATATAGGTGCCGATAGGCATTTCAAATATAAGTGTCGATCGGCATTTCAGATATAGAAGCCGATAGGCATTTCAAATATAGGTGCCGATAGGCATTGCAGATATAGTTGCCGATAGGCATTTCAATATAGGTGCTGATAGGCATTTTAGATGTAGTTTCCGATAGGCATTTCAAAAATAGGTGCCGATAGGCATTTCAGATATAAGTGCCGATAGGCATATCAGATATAGTTGCCGATAGGCATTTAAAATATAGGTGCCGATAGGCATTTCAAATATAAGTGTCGATCGGCATTTCAGATATAAATGCCGTAGGGCATTTCAGATATAGGTGCCGATAGGCATTTCTGATGTGGTTGCCGATAGGCATTTCAAATATAAATGCTGATAGGCATTTCAGATGTAGTTTTCGATAGGCATTTCAAAAGTAGGTGCCGATAGGCATTTGAGATATAGGTGCCGATAAGCACTTCAGATATAGTTGCCGATTGGCATTTTAAAAATAGGTGCCGATAGGCATTTTAGATATAGAAGCCGATAGGCATTTCAAATATAGGCGCCGATAGGCATTCCAGATATGGTTGCCGATAGGCATTTCAAATATAGGTGCTGATAGGCATTTCAGATGTAGTTTCCGATAGGCATTTCAAAAATAGGTGCCGATAGGCATTTCAGATATAGGTGCCGATTGGCATTTCAGATATATTTGCCGATTGGCATTTTAAAAAAAGGTGCCGATAGGCATTCCAGATATGGTTGCCGATAGGCATTTCAAATATAGGTGCCGATAGGCATTCCAGATATGGTTGCCGATAGGCATTTCAAATATAAGTGCTGATAATCATTTCAGATGTAGTATCCGATAGGCATTTCAAAAATAGGTACCGATAGGCATTTCAGATATAGGTGCCGATAGGCATTTCAGATATAGTTGCCAATTGGCATTTTAAAAATAGGTGTCGATAGGCATTTCAGATATAGGTGACGATAGGCATTTCAGATATAGTTGCCAATTGGCATTTCAAAAATAGGTGTCGATAGGCATTTTAGATATAGGTGCCGATTGGCATTTCAGATATAGTTGCCGATTGGCATTTTAAAAATAGGTGCCGATAGGCATTTCAGATATATAAGCCGATAGGCATTTCAGATGTAGTTGCCGATTGGCATTTTAAAAATAGGTGCCGATAGGCATTTTAGATATAGAAGCCGATAGGTATTTCAAATATAGGTGTGGATAGGCAATTCAGATATGGTTGCCGATAGGCATTTCAAATATAGGTGCTGATAGTCATTTCAGATGTAGTTTCCGTTAGGCATTTCAAAATTAGGTTCCGATAGGCATTTTAGATATAGGTGCCGATAGGCATTTCAGATATACTTACCAATTGGCATTTTAAAAATAGGTGCCGATAGGCTTATTTAGATATAGAAGCCGATAGGTATTTCAAATATAGGTGCTGATAGTCATTTCAGATGTAGTTTCCGATAGGCATTTCAAAAATAGGTTCCGATAGGCATTTTAGATATAGGTGCCGATAGGCATTTCAGATATAGTTGCCAATTGGCATTTTAAAAATAGGTTTCGATAGGCATTTCAGATATGGTTGCCGATAGGCATTTCAAATATAGGTGCTGATAGTCATTTCAGATGTAGTTTCCGATAGGCATTTCAAAAATAGGTTCCGATAGGCATTTTAGATATAGGTGCCGATAGGCATTTCAGATATAGTTGCCAATTGGCATTTTAAAAATAGGTGTCGATAGGCATTTCAGATATAGGTGCCGATTGGCATTTCAGATATAGTTGCCGATTGGCATTTTAAAAATAGATGCCGATAGGCATTTTAGATATAGAAACCGATAGGTATTTCAAATATAGGTGTGGATAGGCATTTCAGATATGGTTGCCGATAGGCATTTCAAATATAGGTGCTGATAGTCATTTCAGATGTAGTTTCCGATAGGCATTTCAAAAATAGGTTCCGATAGGCATTTTAGATATAGGTGCCGATAGGCATTTCAGATATAGTTGCCAATTGGCATTTTAAAAATAGGTGTCGATAGGCATTTCAGATATAGGTGCCGATTGGCATTTCAGATATAGTTGCCGATTGGCATTTTAAAAATAGATGCCGATAGGCATTTTAGATATAGAAGCCGATAGGTAATTCAAATATAGGTGTGGATAGGCATTTCAGATATGGTTGCCGATAGGCATTTCAAATATAGGTGATGATAGTCATTTCAGATGTAGTTTCCGATAGGCATTTCAAAAATAGGTTCCGATAGGCATTTTAGATATAGGTGCCGATAGGCATTTCAGATATACTTACCGATTGGCATTTTAAAAATAGGTGCCGATAGGCATTTTATATATAGAAGCCGATAGGTATTTCAAATATAGGTGTGGATAGGCATTTCAGATATGGTTGCCGATAGGCATTTCAAATATAGGTGCTGATAGTCATTTCAGATGTAATTTCCGATAGGCATTTCAAAAATAGGTTCCGATAGGCATTTTAGATATAGGTGCCGATAGGCATTTCAGATATACTTAAAGATTGGCATTTCAAAAATAGGTGCCGATAGGCATTTCAGATATAGGTGCCGATAGGCTTATCAGATATAGTTGCCGATAGGCATTTAAAATAAAAGTGCCGATTGGCATTTCAAAAATTGGTGTCGATAGGCATTTCAGATATAGAAGCCGATAGGCATTTCAAATATAGGTGCCGATAGGCATTCCAGATATAGTTGCCGATAGGCATTTCAAATATAGGTGCTGATAGGCATTCGGGATGTAGTTTCCGATAAGCATTTCAAAAAATGGTGCCGATAGGCATTTCAGATATAGGTGCCGATAGGCATTTCAGATTTAGTTGCCGATTGGCATTTTAAAAATAGGTGCCGATAGGCATTTCAGATATAGGTGCCGATAGGCATTTCAGATATAGTTGCCGATTGGCATTTTAAAAATATGTGTCGATAGGCATTTCAGATATAGAAGCCGATAGGCATTTCAAATATAGGTGCCGATAGGCATTCCAGATATGGTTGCCGATAGGCATTTCAAATATAGGTGTCGACCGGCATTTCAGATATAAATGCCGAAAGGCATTTCAAATATAGGTGCCGATAGGCATTTCTAATGTGGTTGCCGATAGGCATTTCAAATATAGGTGCTGTTAGGCATTTCAGATGTAGTTCTCGATAGGCATTTCAGATGTAGTTTTCGATAGGCATTTCAAAAATAGGTGCCGATAGGCATTTCAGATATAGGTGCCGATAGGCATTTCAGATATAGTTGCCGATTGGCATTTTAAAAATAGGTGCCGAAAGGCATTTCAAATATAGAAGCCGATAGGCATTTCAAATATAGGTGCCGATAGGCATTCCAGATATGGTTGCCGATAGGCATTTCAAATATAGGTGCTGATAGGCATTTCAGATGTAGTTTCCGATAGGCATTTCAAAAATTGGTGCCGATAGGCATTTCAGATATAGGTGCCGATAGGCATTTCAGATATAGTTGCCGATTGGCATTTTAAAAATAGGTGCCGATAGGCATTTCAGATATAGAAGCCGATAGGTATTTCAAATATAGGTGTCGATAGGCATTTCAGATATGATTGTCGATAGGCATTTCAAATATAGGTGCTGATAGGCATTTCAGATGTAGTTTCCGATAGGCATTTCAAAAATAGGTGCCGAGAGGCATTTCAGATATAGGTGCCGATTGGTATTTTAAAAATAGGTGCCGATAGGCATTTCAGATATAGAAGCCGATAGGCATTTCAAATATAGTTGCCGATAGGCATTCCAGATATGGTTGCCGATAGGCATATCAAATATAAGCGCTGATAATCATTTCAGATGTAGTTTCCGATAGGCATTTCAAAAATAGATACCGATAGGCATTTCAGATATAGGTGCCGATAGGCATTTCAGATATAGTTGCCGATTGGCATTTTAAAAATAGGTGCCGATAGGCATTTCAGATATAGAAGCCGATAGGTATTTCAAATATAGGTGTGGATAGGCATTTCAGATATGGTTGCCGATAGGCATTTCAAATATAGGTGCTGATAGTCATTTCAGATGTAGTTTTTGATAGGCATTTCAAAAATAGGTTCCGATAGGCATTTCAGATATAGGTGCCGATAGGCATTTCAGATATACTTACCGATTGGCATTTTAAAAATAGGTGCCGATAGGCATTTTAGATGTAGTTTCCGATAGGCATTTCAAAAATAGGTGCTGATAGGCATTTCAGATATAGGTGCCGATAGGCATATCAGATATAGTTGCCGATAGGCATTTAAAACATATGTGCAGATAGGCATTTCAAATATAGGTGTCGACCGGCATTTCAGATATAAATGCCGAAAGGCATTTCAAATATAGGTGCCGATAGGCATTTCTAATGTGGTTGCCGATAGGCATTTCAAATATAGGTGCTGATAGGCATTTCAGATGTAGTTTTCGATAGGCATTTCAGATGTAGTTTTCGATAGGCATTTCAAAAATAGGTGCCGATAGGCATTTCAGATATAGGTGCCGATAGGCACTTCAGATATAGTTGCCGATTGGCATTTTAAAAATAGGTGCCGATAGGCATTTTAGATATAGAAGCCGATAGGCATTTCAAATATAGGCGCCGATAGGCATTCCAGATATGGTTGCCAATAGGCATTTCAAATATAGGTGCTGATAGGCATTTCAGATGTAGTTTCCGATAGGCATTTCAAAAATAGGTGCCGATAGGCATTTCAGATATAGGTGCCGATTGGCATTTCAGATATAGTTGCCGATTGGCATTTTAAAAATAGGTGTCGATAGGCATTTCAGATATAGAAGCCGATAGGCATTTCAAATATAGGTGCCGATAGGCATTCCAGATATGGTTGCCGATAGGCATTTCAAATATAGGTGCCGATAGGCATTCCAGATATGGTTGCCGATAGGCATTTCAAATATAAGTGCTGATAATCATTTCAGATGTAGTTTCCGATAGGCATTTCAAAAATAAGTACCGATAGGCATTTCAGATATAGGTGCCGATAGGCATTTCAGATATAGTTGCCAATTGGCATTTTAAAAATAGGTGTCGATAGGCATATCTGATATAGGTGCCGATAGGCATTTCAGATATAGTTGCCAATTGGCATTATAAAAATAGGTGTCGATAGGCATTTCAGATATAGGTGCCGATTGGCATTTCAGATATAGTTGCCGATTGGCATTTTAAAAATAGGTGCCGATAGGCATTTCAGATATATAAGCCGATAGGCACTTCAGATGTAGTTGCCGATTGGCATTTTAAAAATAGGTGCCGATAGGCATTTTAGATATAGAAGCCGATAGGTATTTCATATACAGGTGTGGATAGGCATTTCAGATATGGTTGCCGATAGGCATTTCAAATATAGGTGCTGATAGTCATTTCAGATGTAGTTTCCGATAGGCATTTCAAAAATAGGTTCCGATAGGCATTTTAGATATAGGTGCCGATAGGCATTTCAGATATACTTACCGATTGGCATTTTAAAAATAGGTGCCGATAGGCATTTTAGATATAGAAGCCGATAGGTATTTCAAATATAGGTGTAGATAGGCATTTCAGATATGGTTGCCGATAGGCATTTCAAATATAGGTGCTGATAGTCATTTCAGATGTAGTTTCCGATAGGCATTTCAAAAATAGGTTCCGATAGGCATTTTAGATATAGGTGCCGATTTGCATTTCAGATATAGTTGCCGATTGGCATTTTAAAAATAGGTGCCGATAGGCATTTCAGATATATAAGCCGATAGGCATTTCAGATGTAGTTGCCGATTGGCATTTTAAAAATAGGTGCCGATAGGCATTTTAGATATAGAAGCCGATAGGTATTTCAAATATAGGTGTGGATAGGCATTTCAGATATGGTTGCCGATAGGCATTTCAAATATAGGTGCTGATAGTCATTTCAGATGTAGTTTCCGATAGGCATTTCAAAAATAGGTTTCGATAGGCATTTTAGATATAGGTGCCGATATGCATTTCAGATATACTTACCGATTGGCATTTTAAAAATAGGTGCCGATAGGCATTTTAGATATAGAAGCAAATAGGTATTTCAAATATAGGTGTGGATAGGCATTTCAGATATGGTTGCCGATAGGCATTTCAAATATAGGTGCTGATAGTCATTTCAAGTGTAGTTTCCGATAGGCATTTCAAAAATAGGTTCCGATAGGCATTTAAGATATAGGTGCCGATTGGCATTTCAGATATACTTAAAGATTGGCATTTCAAAAATAGGTGCCGATAGGCATTTCGGATATAGGTGCCGATAGGCTTATCAGATATAGTTGCCGATAGGCATTTAAATAAAAGTGCCGATAGGCATTTCAAATATAGGTGTCGATCGGCATTTCAGTTATAAATGCCGAAAAGGCATTTCAGATATAGGTGCCGATAGGCATTTCTGATATGGTTGCCGATAGGCATTTCAAATATAGGTGCTGATAGGCATTTCAGATGTAGTTTTCGATAGGCATTTCAAAAATAGGTGCCGATAGGCATTTCAGATATAGGTGCCGATAGGCACTTCAGATATAAATGCCGAATGGCATTTTAAAAATAGGTGCCGATAGGCATTTCAGATATAGAAGCCGATAGGCATTTAAAATATAGGCGCCGATAGGCATTCCAGATATGGTTGCCGATAGGCATTTCAAATATAGGTGCTGATAGGCATTTCAGATGTAGTTTCCGATAGGCATTTCAAAAATCGGTGCCGATAGGCATTTCAGATATAGGTGCCGATAGGCATTTCAGATATAGAACCCGATAGGCATTTCAAATATAGGTGCCTAGAGGCATTCCAGATATGGTTGCCGATAGGCATTTCAAATATAGGTGCTGATAAGCATTTCAGATGGAGTTTCCGATAGGCATTTCAAAAGTTGGTGCCGATAGGCATTTCAGATATAGGTGCCGATAGGCATTTCAGATATAGTTGCCGATTGGCATTTTACAAATAGGTGCCGATAGGCATTTTAGATATAGAAGTCGATAGGTATTTCAAATACAGGTGTGGATAGGCATTTCAGATATGGTTGCCGATAGGCATTCCAAATATAGGTGCTGATAGTCATTTCAGATGTTGTTTCCGATAGGCATTTCAAAAATAGGTTCCGATAGGCATTTCAATTATAGGTGCCGATAGGCATTTCAGATATACTTTCCGATTGGCATTTTAAAAATAGGTGCCGATAGGCATTTTAGATGTAGTTTCCGATAGGCATTTCAAAAATAGGTGCCGATAGGCATTTCAGATATAGGTGCCGATAGGCATATCAGATATAGTTGCCGATAGGCAGTTAAAATATAGGTGCCGATAGGCATTTCAAATATAGTTGTCGATCGGCATTTCAGACATAAATGCCGTAGGGCATTTCAGATATAGCTGCCGAGAACCATTTCTGATGTGGTTGCCGATAGGCATTTAAAATATAAATGCTGATAGGCATTTCAGATGTAGTTTTCGATAGGCATTTCAAAAATAGGTGCCCGTAGGCATTTGAGATATAGGTGCCGATAGGCACTTCAGATATAGTTGCCGATTGGCATTTTAAAAATAGGTGCTGATAGGCATTTTAGATATAGAAGCCGATAGGCATTTCATATATAGGCGCCGATAGGCATTCCAGATATGGTTGCCGATAGGCATTCCAAATTTAGGTGCTGATAGGCATTTCAGATGTAGTTTCCGATAGGAATTTCAAAAATAGGTGCCGATAGGCATTTCAGATATAGGTGCCGATTGGCATTTCAGATATAGTTGCCGATTGGCATTTTAAAAATAGGTGCCGATAGGCATTTCAGATATAGAAGCCGATAGGTATTTCAAATATAGGTGTGGATAGGCATTTCAAATATGGTTGCCGATAGGCATTTCAAATATAGGTGCTGATAGTCATTTCAGATGTAGTTTCCGATAGGCATTTCAAAAATAAGTTCCGATAGGCATTTCAGATATAGGTGCCGATAGGCATATCAGATATAGTTGCCGATAGGCATTTAAAATATATGTGCGGATAGGCATTTCAAATATAGGTGTCGACCGGCATTTCAGATATAAATGCCGAAAGGCATTTCAGATATAGGTGCCAATAGGCATTTCTGATGTGGTTGCCGAAGGGCATTTCAAATATAGGTGCTGATAGGCATTTCAGATGTAGTTTTCGATAGGCATTTCAAAAATAGGTGCCGATAGGCATTTCAGATATAGGTGCCGATAGGCACTTCAGATATAGTTGCCGATTGGCATTTTAAAAATAGGCGCCGATAGGTATTCCAGATATAGAAGCCGATAGGCATTTCAAATATAGGCGCCGATAGGCATTCCAGATATGGTTGCCGATAGGCATTTCAAATATAGGTGCTGATAGGCATTTCAGATGTAGTTTCCGATAGGCATTTCAAAAATAGGTGCCGATAGGCATTTCAGATATAGGTGCCGATAGGCATTTCAGATATAGTTGCCGATTGGCATTTTAAAAATAGGTGCCGATAGGCATTTCAGATATAGAAGCCGATAGGCATTTCAAATATAGGGGCCGATAGGCATTCCAGATATGGTTGCCCATAGGCATTTCAAATATAGGTGCTGATAGGCATTTCGGATGTAGTTTCCGATAGGCATTGCAAAAATTGGTGCCGATAGGCATTTCAGATATAGGTGCCGATAGGCATTTCAGATATAGTTGCCGATTGGCATTTTAAAAATAGGTGCCGATAGGCATTTCAGATATATAAGCCGATAGGCATTTCAAATATAGGTGCCGATGAGCATTCCAGATATGGTTGCCGATAGGCATTTCAAATATAGGTGCTGATAGGCATTTCAGATGGAGTTTCCGATAGGCATTTCAAAAGTTGGTGCCGATAGGCATTTCAGATATAGGTGCCGATAGGCATTTCAGATATAGTTGCCGATTGGCATTTTAAAAATAGGTGCCGATAGGCATTTTAGATATAGAAGTCGATAGGTATTTCAAATACAGGTGTGGATAGGCATTTCAGATATGGTTGCCGATAGGCATTCCAAATATAGGTGCTGATAGTCATTTCAGATGTTGTTTCCGATAGGCATTTCAAAAATAGGTTCCGATAGGCATTTCAATTATAGGTGCCGATAGGCATTTCAGATATACTTTCCGATTGGCATTTTAAAAATAGGTGCCGATAGGCATTTTAGATGTAGTTTCCGATAGGCATTTCAAAAATAGGTGCCGATAGGCATTTCAGATATAGGTGCCGATAGGCATATCAGATATAGTTGCCGATAGGCAGTTAAAATATAGGTGCCGATAGGCATTTCAAATATAGTTGTCGATCGGCATTTCAGACATAAATGCCGTAGGGCATTTCAGATATAGCTGCCGAGAACCATTTCTAATGTGGTTGCCGATAGGCATTTAAAATATAAATGCTGATAGGCATTTCAGATGTAGTTTTCGATAGGCATTTCAAAAATAGGTGCCCGTAGGCATTTGAGATATAAGTGCCGATAGGCACTTCAGATATAGTTGCCGATTGGCATTTTAAAAATAGGTGCTGATAGGCATTTTAGATATAGAAGCCGATAGGCATTTCATATATAGGCGCCGATAGGCATTCCAGATATGGTTGCCGATAGGCATTCCAAATATAGGTGCTGATAGGCATTTCAGATGTAGTTTCCGATAGGAATTTCAAAAATAGGTGCCGATAGGCATTTCAGATATAGGTGCCGATTGGCATTTCAGATATAGTTGCCGATTGGCATTTTAAAAATAGGTGCCGATAGGCATTTCAGATATAGAAGCCGATAGGTATTTCAAATATAGGTGTGGATAGGCATTTCAAATATGGTTGCCGATAGGCATTTCAAATATAGGTGCTGATAGTCATTTCAGATGTAGTTTCCGATAGGCATTTCAAAAATAAGTTCCGATAGGCATTTCAGATATAGGTGCCGATAGGCATATCAGATATAGTTGCCGATAGGCATTTAAAATATATGTGCGGATAGGCATTTCAAATATAGGTGTCGACCGGCATTTCAGATATAAATGCCGAAAGGCATTTCAGATATAGGTGCCGATAGGCATTTCTGATGTGGTTGCCGATAGGCATTTCAAATATAGGTGCTGATAGGCATTTCAGATGTAGTTTTCGATAGGCATTTCAAAAATAGGTGCCGATAGGCATTTCAGATATAGGTGCCGATAGGCACTTCAGATATAGTTGCCGATTGGCATTTTAAAAATAGGCGCCGATAGGTATTCCAGATATAGAAGCCGATAGGCATTTCAAATATAGGCGCCGATAGGCATTCCAGATATGGTTGCCGATAGGCATTTCAAATATAGGTGCTGATAGGCATTTCAGATGTAGTTTCCGATAGGCATTTCAAAAATAGGTGCCGATAGGCATTTCAGATATAGGTGCCGATAGGCATTTCAGATATAGTTGCCGATTGGCATTTTAAAAATAGGTGCCGATAGGCATTTCAGATATAGAAGCCGATAGGCATTTCAAATATAGGGGCCGATAGGCATTCCAGATATGGTTGCCCATAGGCATTTCAAATATAGGTGCTGATAGGCATTACGGATGTAGTTTACGATAGGCATTGCAAAAATTGGTGCCGATAGGCATTTCAGATATAGGTGCCGATAGGCATTTCAGATATAGTTGCCGATTGGCATTTTAAAAATAGGTGCCGATAGGCATTTCAGATATATAAGCCGATAGGCATTTCAAATATAGGTGCCGATGAGCATTCCAGATATGGTTGCCGATAGGCATTTCAAATATAGGTGCTGATAGGCATTTCAGATGTAGTTTCCGATAGGCATTTCAAAAATTGGTGCCGATAGGCATTTCAGATATAGGTGCCGATAGGCATTTCAGATATAGTTGCCGATTGGCATTTTAAAAATAGGTGCCGATAGGCATTTCAGATATAGAAGCCGATAGGGATTTTAAATATAGGTGTCGATAGGCATTTCAGATATGGTTGCCAATAAGCATTTCAAATATAGGTGCTGATAGGCATTTCAGATGTAGTTTCCGATAGGCATGTCAAAAATAGGTGCCGATAGGCATTTCAGATATAGTTGCCGATTGGCATTTTTAAAATAGGTGCCGATAGGCATTTCAGATATATAAGCTGATAGGCATTTCAAATATAGGTGCCGATGAGCATTCCAGATATGGTTGCCGATAGGCATTTCAAATATAGGTGCTGATAGGCATTTCAATTGTAGTTTCCGATAGGCATTTCAAAAATTGGTGTCGATAGGCATTTCTAATGTGGTTGCCGATAGGCATTTCAAATATAGGTGCTGATAGGCATTTCAGATGTAGTTTTCGATAGGCATTTCAGATGTAGTTTTCGATAGGCATTTCAAAAATAGGTGCCGATAGGCATTTCAGATATAGGTGCCGATAGGCACTTCAGATATAGTTGCCGATTGGCATTTTAAAAATAGGTGCCGATAGGCATTTTAGATATAGAAGCCGATAGGCATTTCAAATATAGGTGCCGATAGGCATTCCAGATATGGTTGCCAATAGGCATTTCAAATATAGGTGCTGATAGGCATTTCAGATGTAGTTTCCGATAGGCATTTCAAAAATAGGTGCCGATAGGCATTTCAGATATAGGTGCCGATTGGCATTTCAGATATAGTTGCCGATTGGCATTTTAAAAATAGGTGTCGATAGGCATTTCAGATATAGAAGCCGATAGGCATTTCAAATATAGGTGCCGATAGGCATTCCAGATATGGTTGCCGATAGGCATTTCAAATATAGGTGCCGATAGGCATTCCAGATATGGTTGCCGATAGGCATTTCAAATATAAGTGCTGATAATCATTTCAGATGTAGTTTCCGATAGGCATTTCAAAAATAAGTACCGATAGGCATTTCAGATATAGGTGCCGATAGGCATTTCAGATATAGTTGCCAATTGGCATTTTAAAAATAGTTGTCGATAGGCATATCTGATATAGGTGCCGATAGGCATTTCAGATATAGTTGCCAATTGGCATTATAAAAATAGGTGTCGATAGGCATTTCAGATATAGGTGCCGATTGGCATTTCAGATATAGTTGCCGATTGGCATTTTAAAAATAGGTGCCGATAGGCATTTCAGATATATAAGCCGATAGGCACTTCAGATGTAGTTGCCGATTGGCATTTTAAAAATAGGTGCCGATAGGCATTTTAGATATAGAAGCCGATAGGTATTTCATATACAGGTGTGGATAGGCATTTCAGATATGGTTGCCGATAGGCATTTCAAATATAGGTGCTGATAGTCATTTCAGATGTAGTTTCCGATAGGCATTTCAAAAATAGGTTCCGATAGGCATTTTAGATATAGGTGCCGATAGGCATTTCAGATATACTTACCGATTGGCATTTTAAAAATAGGTGCCGATAGGCATTTTGGATATAGAAGCCGATAGGTATTTCAAATATAGGTGTAGATAGGCATTTCAAATATGGTTGCCGATAGGCATTTCAAATATAGGTGCTGATAGTCATTTCAGATGTAGTTTCCGATAGGCATTTCAAAAATAGGTTCCGATAGGCATTTTAGATATAGGTGCCGATTGGCATTTCAGATATAGTTGCCGATTGGCATTTTAAAAATAGGTGCCGATAGGCGTTTCAGATATATAAGCCGATAGGCATTTCAGATGTAGTTGCCGATTGGCATTTTAAAAATAGGTGCCGATAGGCATTTTAGATATAGAAGCCGATAGGTATTTCAAATATAGGTGTGGATATGCATTTCAGATATGGTTGCCGATAGGCATTTCAAATATAGGTGCTGATAGTCATTTCAGATGTAGTTTCCGATAGGCATTTCAAAAATAGGTTTCGATAGGCATTTTAGATATAGGTGCCGATATGCATTTCAGATATACTTACCGATTGGCATTTTAAAAATAGGTGCCGATAGGCATTTTAGATATAGAAGCCGATAGGTATTTCAAATATAGGTGTGGATAGGCATTTCAGATATGGTTGCCGATAGGCATTTCAAATATAGGTGCTGATAGTCATTTCAAGTGTAGTTTCCGATAGGCATTTCAAAAATAGGTTCCGATAGGCATTTAAGATATAGGTGCCGATAGGCATTTCAGATATACTTAAAGATTGGCATTTCAAAAATAGGTGCCGATAGGCATTTCGGATATAGGTGCCGATAGGCTTATCAGATATAGTTGCCGATAGGCATTTAAATAAAAGTGCCGATTGGAATTTCAAATATAGGTGTCGATCGGCATTTCAGTTATAAATGCCGAAAAGGCATTTCAGATATAGGTGCCGATAGGCATTTCTGATATGGTTGCCGATAGGCATTTCAAATATAGGTGCTGATAGGCATTTCAGATGTAGTTTTCGATAGGCATTTCAAAAATAGGTGCCGATAGGCATTTCAGATATAGGTGCCGATAGGCACTTCAGATATAAATGCCGAATGGCATTTTAAAAATAGGTGCCGATAGGCATTTCAGATATAGAAGCCGATAGGCATTTAAAATATAGGCGCCGATAGGCATTCCAGATATGGTTGCCGATAGGCATTTCAAATATAGGTGCTGATAGGCATTTCAGATGTAGTTTCCGATAGGCATTTCAAAAATCGGTGCCGATAGGCATTTCAGATATAGGTGCCGATAGGCATTTCAGATATAGAACCCGATAGGCATTTCAAATATAGGTGCCGAGAGGCATTCCAGATATGGTTGCCGATAGGCATTTCAAATATAGGTGCTGATAGGCATTTCAGATGGAGTTTCCGATAAGCATTTCAAAAGTTGGTGCCGATAGGCATTTCAGATATAGGTGCCGATAGGCATTTCAGATATAGTTGCCGATTAGCATTTTAAAAATAGGTGCCGATAGGCATTTTAGATATAGAAGTCGATAGGTATTTCAAATACAGGTGTGGATAGGCATTTCAGATATGGTTGCCGATAGGCATTCCAAATATAGGTGCTGATAGTCATTTCAGATGTTGTTTCCGATAGGCATTTCAAAAATAGGTTCCGATAGGCATTTCAATTATAGGTGCCGATAGGCATTTCAGATATACTTTCCGATTGGCATTTTAAAAATAGGTGCCGATAGGCATTTTAGATGTAGTTTCCGATAGGCATTTCAAAAATAGGTGCCGATAGGCATTTCAGATATAGGTGCCGATAGGCATATCAGATATAGTTGCCGATAGGCAGTTAAAATATAGGTGCCGATAGGTATTTCAAATATAGTTGTCGATCGGCATTTCAGACATAAATGCCGTAGGGCATTTCAGATATAGCTGCCGAGAGCCATTTCTGATGTGGTTGCCGATAGGCATTTAAAATATAAATGCTGATACGCATTTCAGATGTAGTTTTCGATAGGCATTTCAAAAATAGGTGCCCGTAGGCATTTGAGATATAGGTGCCGATAGGCACTTCAGATATAGTTGCCGATTGGCATTTTAAAAATAGGTGCCGATAGGCATTTTAGATATAGAAGCCGATAGGCATTTCATATATAGGCGCCGATAGGCATTCCAGATATGGTTGCCGATAGGCATTCCAAATATAGGTGCTGATAGGCATTTCAGATGTAGTTTCCGATAGGAATTTCAAAAATAGGTGCCGATAGGCATTTCAGATATAGGTGCCGATTGGCATTTCAGATATAGTTGCCGATTGGCATTTTAAAAATAGGTGCCGATAGGCATTTCAGATATAGAAGCCGATAGGTATTTCAAATATAGGTGTGGATAGGCATTTCAAATATGGTTGCCGATAGGCATTTCAAATATAGGTGCTGATAGTCATTTCAGATGTAGTTTCCGATAGGCATTTCAAAAATAAGTTCCGATAGGCATTTCAGATATAGGTGCCGATAGGCATATCAGATATAGTTGCCGATAGGCATTTAAAATATATGTGCGGATAGGCATTTCAAATATAGGTGTCGACCGGCATTTCAGATATAAATGCCGAAAGGCATTTCAGATATAGGTGCCGATAGGCATTTCTGATGTGGTTGCCGATAGGCATTTCAAATATAGGTGCTGATAGGCATTTCAGATGTAGTTTTCGATAGGCATTTGAAAAATAGGTGCCGATAGGCATTTCAGATATAGGTGCCGATAGGCACTTCAGATATAGTTGCCGATTGGCATTTTAAAAATAGGCGCCGATAGGTATTCCAGATATAGAAGCCGATAGGCATTTCAAATATAGGCGCCGATAGGCATTCCAGATATGGTTGCCGATAGGCATTTCAAATATAGGTGCTGATAGGCATTTCAGATGTAGTTTCCGATAGGCATTTCAAAAATAGGTGCCGATAGGCATTTCAGATATAGGTGCCGATAGGCATTTCAGATATAGTTGCCGATTGGCATTTTAAAAATAGGTGCCGATAGGCATTTCAGATATAGAAGCCGATAGGCATTTCAAATATAGGGGCCGATAGGCATTCCAGATATGGTTGCCCATAGGCATTTCAAATATAGGTGCTGATAGGCATTTCGGATGTCTTTTCCGATAGGCATTGCAAAAATTGGTGCCGATAGGCATTTCAGATATAGGTGCCGATAGGCATTTCAGATATAGTTGCCGATTGGCATTTTAAAAATAGGTGCCGATAGGCATTTCAGATATATAAGCCGATAGGCATTTCAAATATAGGTGCCGATGAGCATTCCAGATATGGTTGCCGATAGGCATTTCAAATATAGGTGCTGATAGGCATTTCAGATGTAGTTTCCGATAGGCATTTCAAAAATTGGTGCCGATAGGCATTTCAGATATAGGTGCCGATAGGCATTTCAGATATAGTTGCCGATTGGCATTTTAAAAATAGGTGCCGATAGGCATTTCAGATATAGAAGCCGATAGGGATTTTAAATATAGGTGTCGATAGGCATTTCAGATATGGTTGCCGATAAGCATTTCAAATATAGGTGCTGATAGGCATTTCAGATGTAGTTTCCGATAGGCATGTCAAAAATAGGTGCCGATAGGCATTTCAGATATAGTTGCCGATTGGCATTTTTAAAATAGGTGCCGATAGGCATTTCAGATATATAAGCCGATAGGCATTTCAAATATAGGTGCCGATGAGCATTCCAGATATGGTTGCCGATAGGCATTTCAAATATAGGTGCTGATAGGCATTTCAATTGTAGTTTCCGATAGGCATTTCAAAAATTGGTGTCGATAGGCATTTCAAATATAGAAGCCGATAGGCATTTCAAATATAGGTGCCGATAGGCATTCCAGATATGGTTGCCGATAGGCATTTCAAATATAGGTGCTGATAGGCATTCCGGATGTAGTTTCCGATAGGCATTTCAAAAAATGGTGCCGATAGGCATTTCAGATACAGGTGCCGATAGGCATTTCAGATATAGTTACCGATTGGCATTTTAAAAATAGGTACCGATAGGCATTTCAGATATAGAAGCCGATAGGTATTTCAAATATAGGTGTCGATAGGCATTTCAGATGTAGTTTCCGATAGGCATTTCAAAAATAGGTACCGATAGGCATTTCAGATATAGGTGCCGATAGGCATTTCAGATATAGTTGCCAATTGGCATTTTAAAAATAGGTGTCGATAGGCATTTCAGATATAGGTGCCGATAGGCATTTTAGATATAGTTGCCAATTGGCATTTAAAAAACAGGTGCCGATAGGCATTTCAGATATAGAAGCCGATAGGTATTTCAAATATAGGTGTTGATAGGCATTTCAGATATGGTTGCCGATAGGCATTTCAAATATAGGAGCAGATAGGCATTTCAGATGTAGTTTCCGAAAGGCATTTCAAAAATATATGCCGATAGGCATTTCAGATATAGGTGCCGATAGGCATTTCAGATATAGTTGCCGATTGGTATTTTAAAAATAGGTGCCGATAGGCATTTCAGATATAGAAGCCGATAGGCATTTCAAATATAGTTGCCGATAGGCATTCCAGATATGTTTGCCGATAGGCATATCAAATATAAGCGCTGATAATCATTTCAGATGTATATTCCGATAGGCATTTCAAAAATAGGTACCGATAGGCATTTCAGATATAGGTGCCGATAGGCATTTCAGATATAGTTGCCGATTGGCATTTTAAAAATAGGTGCCGATAGGCATTTCAGATATAGAAGCCGATAGGTATTTCAAATATAGGTGTGGATAGGCATTTCAGATATGTTTGCCGATAGGCATTTCAAATATAGGTGCTGATAGTCATTTCAGATGTAGTTTCCGATAGGCATTTCAAAAATAGGTTCCGATAGGCATTTCAGATATAGGTGCCGATAGGCATTTCAGATATACTTACCGATTGGCATTTTAAAAATAGGTGCCGATAGGCATTTTAGATGTAGTTTCCGATAGGCACTTCAAAAATAGGTGCCGATAGGCATTTCAGATATAGGTGCCGATAGGCTTATCAGATATAGTTGCCGTTAGGCATTTAAAATATATGTGCTGATAGGCATTTCAAATATAGGTGTCGACCGGCATTTCAGATATAAATGCCGACAGGCATTTCAGATATAGGTGCCGATAAGCATTTCTGATGTGGTTGCCGATAGGCATTTCAAATATAGGTGCTGATAGGCATTTCAGATGTAGTTTTCGATAGGCATTTCAAAACAAGGTGCCGATAGGCATTTCAGATATAGGTGCCGATAGGCACTTCAGATATAGTTGCCGATTGGCATTTTAAAAATAGGCGCCGATAGGTATTTCAGATATAGAAGCCGATAGGCATTTCAAATATAGGCACCGATAGACATTCCAGATATGGTTGCCGATAGGCATTTCAAATATAGGTGCTGATAGGCATTTCAGATGTAGTTTCCGATAGTCATTTCAAAAATAGGTGCCGATAGTCATTTCAGATATAGGTGCCGATAGGCATTTCAGATATAGTTGCCGATTGGCATTTTAAAAATAGGTGCCGATAGGCATTTCAGATATAGAAGCCGATAGACATTTCAAATATAGGTGCCGATAGGCATTCCAGATATGGTTGCCGATAGACATTTCAAATATAGGTGCTGATAGGCATTTCAGATGTAGTTTCCGATAGGCATTTCAAAAATTGGTGCCGATAGGCATTTTAGATATAGGTGCCGATAGGCATTTCAGATATAGTTGCCGATTGGCATTTTAAAGATAGGTGCCGATAGGCATTTCAGATATAGAAGCCGATAGGTATTTCAAATATAGGTGTCGATAGGCATTTCAGATATGATTGCCGATAGGCATTTCAAATATAAATGCTAATAGGCATTTCAGATGTAGTTTCCGATAGGCATTTCAAAAATAGGTGCCGATAGGCATTTCAGATATAGGTGCCGATAGGCATTTCAGATATAGTTGCCGATTGGCATTTTAAAAATAGGTGCCGATAGGCATTTCAAATGTAGTTTCCGATAGGCATTTCAAAAATTGGTGCCGATAGGCATTTCAGATATAGGTGCCGATAGGCATTTCAGATATAGTTGCCGATTGGCATTTTAAAAATAGGTGCCGATAGGCATTTCAGATATAGAAGCCGATAGGGATTTTAAATATAGGTGTCGATAGGCATTTCAGATATGGTTGCCGATAAGCATTTCAAATATAGGTGCTGATAGGCATTTCAGATGTAGTTTCCGATAGGCATTTCAAAAATAGGTGCCGATAGGCATTTCAGATATAGGTGCCGATAGGCATTTCAGATATAGTTGCCGATTGGCATTTTAAAAATAGGTGCCGATAGGCATTTCAGATATATAAGCCGATAGGCATTTCAAATATAGGTGCCGATGAGCATTCCAGATATGGTTGCCGATAGGCATTTCAAATATAGGTGCTGATAGGCATTTCAGATGTAGTTTCCGATAGGCATTTCAAAAATAGGTGTCGATAGGCATTTCAGATATAGAAGCCGATAGGCATTTCAAATATAGGTGCCGATAGGCATTCCAGATATGGTTGCCGATAGGCATTTCAAATAAAGGTGCTGATATGCATTCCTGATGTAGTTTCCGATAGGCATTTCAAAAAATGGTGCCGATAGGCATTTCAGATATAGGTGCCGATAGGCATTTCAGATATAGTTACCGATTGGCATTTTAAAAATAGGTACCGATAGGCATTTCAGATATAAAAGCCGATAGGTATTTCAAATATAGGTGTCGATAGGCATTTCAGATATGGTTACCGATAGGCATTTCAAATATAGGTGCTGATAGGCATTTCAGATGTAGTTTCCGATAGGCATTTCAAAAATAGGTGCCGATCGGCATTTCAGATATAGGTGCCGATAGGCATTTCAGATATAGTTGCCGATTGGCATTTTAAAAATAGGTGCCGATAGGCATTTCAGATATAGAAGCCGATAGGCATTTCAAATATAGGTGCCAATAGGCATTCCAGATATGGTTGCCGATAGGGATTTCAAATATAGGTGCTGATAGGCATTTCAGATGTAGTTTCCGATAGGCATTTCAAATATAGGTGCTGATAGGCATTTCAGATGTAGTTTTCGATAGGCATTTCAAAAATAGGTGCCGATAGGCATTTCAGATATAGGTGCCGATAGTCATTTCAGATATAGTTGCCAATTGGCATTTAAAAAATAGGTGCCGATAGGCATTTCAGATATAGAAGCCGATAGGCATTTCAAATATAGGTGCCGATAGGCATTGCAGATATAGTTGCCGATAGGCATTTCAATATAGGTGCTGATAGGCATTTTAGATGTAGTTTCCGATAGGCATTTCAAAAATTGATGCCGATAGGCTATTCGGATATAGGTGCCGATAGGCATTTCAGATATAGTTGCCGATTGGCATTGTAAAAACAGGTGCCGATAGGCATTTCAGATATAGAAGCCGATAGGTATTTCAAATATAGGTGTCGATAGGCATTTCAGATATGGTTGCCGATAGGCATTTCAAATATAGGAGCAGATAGGCATTTCAGATGTAGTTACCGAAAGGCATTTCAAAAATATATGCCGATAGGCATTTCAGATATAGGTGCCGATAGGCATTTCAGATATAGTTGCCGATCGGTATTTTAAAAATAGGTGCCGATAGGCATTTCAGATATAGAAGCCGATAGGCATTTCAAATATCTACCTATCGGCAACCATATCTGGAATGCCTATCGGCACCTATATTTGAAATGCCTATCGGCTTCTATATCTGAAATGCCTATCGGCACCTATTTTTAAAATGCCAATCGGCAACTATATCTGAAATGCCTATTGGCACCTATATCTGAAATGCCTATCGGCACCTATTTTTGAAATGCCTATCGGAAACTACATCTGAAATGCCTATCAGCACCTCTATTTGAAATGCTTATCGGTAACCATATCTGAAATGCCTATCGACACCTATATTTGAAATTCCTATCGGCTTCTATATCTAAAATGCCTATCGGCACCTATATCTGAAATGCCTATCGGCACCTATTTTTGAAATGCCTATCGGAAACTACATCTGAAATGCCTATCAGCACCTATATTTGAAATGCCTATCGGCAACCACATCAGAAATGGCTATCGGCACCTATATCTGAAATGCCTTTCGGCATTTATATCTGAAATGCCGATCGACACCTATATTTGAAATGCCCATCGGCACTTTTATTTTAAATGCCTATCGGCAACTATATCTGATAAGCCTATCGGCACCTATATCTGAAATGCCTATCGGCACCTATTTTTGAAATGCCAATCTTTAAGTATATCTGAAATGCCTATCGGCACCTATATCTAAAATGCCTATCGGAACCTATTTTTGAAATGCCTATCGGAAACTACATCTGAAATGACTATCAGCACCTATATTTGAAATGCCTATCGGCAACCATATCTGAAATGCCTATCCACACCTATATTTGAAATACCTATCGGCTTCTATATCTAAAATGCCTATCGGTACCTATTTTTAAAATGCCAATCGGTAAGTATATCTGAAATGCCTATCGGCACCTATATCTAAAATGCCTATCGGAACCTATTTTTGAAATGCCTATCGGAAACTACATCTGAAATGACTATCAGCACCTATATTTGAAATGCCTATCGGCAACCATATCTAAAATGCCTATCCACACCTATATTTGAAATACCTATCGGCTTCTATATCTAAAATGCCTATCGGCACCTATTTTTAAAATGCCAATCGGCAACTACATCTGAAATGCCTATCGGCTTATATATCTGAAATGCCTATCGGCACCTATTTTTAAAATGCCAATCGGCAACTATATCTGAAATGCCAATCGGCACCTATATCTGAAATGTTTATCGACACCTGTTTTTAAAATGCCAATTGGCAACTATATCTGAAATGCCTATCGGCACCTATATCTGAAATGCCTATCGACACCTATTTTTAAAATGCCAATTGGCAACTATATCTGAAATGCCTATCGGCACCTATATCTGAAATGCCTATCGGTACCTATTTTTGAAATGCCTATCGGAAACTACATCTGAAATGATTATCAGCACTTATATTTGAAATGCCTATCGGCAACCATATCTGGAATGCCTATCGGCGCCTATATTTGAAATGCCTATCGGCTTCTATATCTAAAATGCCTATCGGCACCTATTTTTAAAATGTCAATCGGCAACTATATCTGAAGTGCCTATCGGCACCTATATCTCAAATGCCTATCGGCACCTATTTTTGAAATGCCTATCGAAAACTACATCTGAAATGCCTATCAGCATTTATATTTGAAATGCCTATCGGCAACCACATCAGAAATGCCTATCGGCACCTATATCTGAAATGCCCTACGGCATTTATATCTGAAATGCCGATCGACACCTATATATGAAATGCCTATCGGCACCTATATTTTAAATGCCTATCGGCAACTATATCTGATATGCCTATCGGCACCTATATCTAAAATGCCTATCGGCACCTATTTTTGAAATGTCAATCGGCAACTATATCTGAAGTGCCTATCGGCACCTATATCTCAAATGCCTATCGGCACCTATTTTTGAAATGCCTATCGAAAACTACATCTGAAATGCCTATCAGCATTTATATTTAAAATGCCTATCGGCAACCACATCAGAAATGCCTATCGGCACCTATATCTGAAATGCCCTACGGCATTTATATCTAAAATGCCTATCGGCACCTATTTTTAAAATGCCGTTCGGAAAGTATATCTGCAATGCCTATCGGCACCTATAATTGAAATGCCTATCGGAACCTATTTTTGAAATGCCTATCGGAAACAACATCTAAAATGACTATCAGCACCTATATTTGAAATGCCTATCGGCAACCATATCTGAAATGCCTATCCACACCTGTATTTGAAATACCTATCGGCTTCTATATCTAAAATGCCTATCGGCACCTATTTTTAAAATGCCAATCGGCAACTATATCTGAAATGCCTATCGGCACCTATATCTGAAATGCCTATCGGCACCAACTTTTGAAATGCCTATCGGAAACTCAATCTGAAATGCCTATCAGCACCTATATTTGAAATGCCTATCGGCAACCATATCTGGAATGCCTATCGGCACCTATATTTGAAATGCCTATCGGGTTCTATATCTGAAATGCCTATCGACACCTATTTTTAAAATGCCAATTGGCAACTATATCTGAAATTCCTATCTGCACCTATATCTGAAATGCCTATCGGTACCTATTTTTGAAATGCCTATCGGAAACTACATCTGAAATGATTATCAGCACTTATATTTGAAATCCTATCGGCAACCATATCTGGAATGCCTATCGGCACCTATATTTGAAATGCCTATCGGCTTCTATATCTGAAATGCCTATCGGCACCTATTTTTAAAATACCAATCGGCAACTATATCTGAAATGCCTATCGGCACCTATATCTAAAATGCCTATCGGCATATATTTTTGAAATGCCTTTCGGAAACTACATCTGAAATGCCTATCTGCTCCTATATCTGAAATGCCTATCGGCACCTGTTTTTAAAATGCCAATCGGCAACTATATCTGAAATGCCTATCGGCACCTATATCCGAAATGCCTATCGGCATCAATTTTTGAAATGCCTATCGGAAACTCCATCTGAAATGCCTATCAGCACCTATATTTGAAATGCTTATCGGCAACCATATCTGAAATGCCTATCGACACCTATATTTGAAATCCATATCGGCTCCTATATCTGAAATGCCTATCGGAACCTATTTTTAAAATGCCAATCGGCATTTATATCTGAAGAGCCTATCGGCACCTATATCTGAAATGCCTATCGGCACCTATTTTTGAAATGCCTATCGAAAACTACATCTGAAATGCCTATCAGCACCTATATTTGAAATGCCTATCGGCAACCACATCAGAAATGCCTATCGGCACCTATATCTGAAATGCCTTTCGGCATTTATATCTGAAATGCCGGTCGACACCTATATTTGAAATGCCTATCGGCACTTTTGTTTTAAATGCCTATCGGCAACTATATCTGATAAGCCTATCGGCACCTATATCTGAAATGCCTATCGGCACCTATTTTTGAAATGCCAATCTTTAAGTATATCTGAAATGCCTATCGGCGCCTATATCTAAAATGCCTATCGGAACCTATTTTTGAAATGCCTATCGGAAACTACATCTGAAATGACTATCAGCACCTATATTTGAAATGCCTATCGGCAACCATATCTGAAATGCCTATCCACACCTATATTTGATATACCTATCGGCTTCTATATCTAAAATGCCTATCGGCACCTATTTTTAAAATGCCAATCGGCAACTACATCTGAAATGCCTATCGGCTTATATATCTGAAATGCCTATCGGCACCTATTTTTAAAATGCCAATCGGCAACTATATCTAAAATGCCAATCGGCACCTATATCTGAAATGCCTATCGGCACCTATTTTTGAAATGCCTATCGGAAACTACATCTGAAATGCCTATTAGCACCTATATTTGAAATGCCTATCGGCAACCATATCTGAAATGCCTATCGACACCTATATTTAAAAATCCCTATCGGCTTCTATATCTGAAATGCCTATCGGCACCTATTTTTAAAATGCCAATCGGCAACTATATCTGAAATGCCAATCGGCACCTATATCTGAAATGCCTATCGACACCTATTTTTAAAATGCCAATTGGCAACTATATCTGAAATGCCTATCGGCACCTATATCTGAAATGCCTATCGGTACCTATTTTTGAAATGCCTATCGGAAACTACATCTGAAATGATTATCAGCACTTATATTTGAAATGCCTATCGGCAACCATATCTATAATGCCTATCGGCACCTATATTTGAAATGCCTATCGGCTTCTATATCTGAAATGCCTATCGGCACCTATTTTTAAAATACCAATCGGCAACTATATCTGAAATGCCTATCGGCACCTATATCTGAAATGCCTATCGGCACCTATTTTTGAAATGCCTATCGGAAACTCCATCTGAAATGCCTATCAGCACCTATATTTGAAATGCCTATCGGCAACCATATCTGGAATGCCTATCGGCGCTTATATTTGAAATGCCTATCGGCAACCATATCTGGATGCCTATCGGCACCTATATTGAAATGCCTATCGGCTTCTATATCTGAAATGCCTATCGACACCTATTTTTTAAATGCCAATCGGCAACTATATCTGAAATGCCTATCGGCACCTATATCTGAAATGCCTATCGGCACCTATTTTTAAAATGCCTATCGCAAACTACATCTAAAATGGCTATCAGCACCTTTATTTGACATGCTTATCGGCAACCATATCTGAAATAGCTATCGACACCTATATTTGAAATGCCTATCGGCTTCTATATCTGAAATGCCTATCGGCACCTATTTTTAAAATACCAATCGGCAACTATATCTGAAATGCCTATCGGCACCTATATCTGAAATGCCTATCGGCACCTATTTTTGAAATGCCTATCGGAAACTCCATCTGAAATGCCTATTAGCACCTATATTTGAAATGCTTATCGGCAACCATATCTGAAATGCCTATCGGCACCTATATTTGAAATGCCTATCGGCAACCATATCTGGAATGCCTATCGGCACCTATATTTGAAATGCCTATCGGCAACCATATCTGGAATGCCTATCGGCACCTATATTTGAAATGCCTATCGGCTTCTATATCTGAAATGCCTATCAGCACCTATTTTCAAAATGCCAATCGGCAACTATATCTGAAATGGCTATCGGCACCTATATCTGAAATGCCTATCGGCACCTATTTTTGAAATGCCTATCGGAAACTACATCTAAAATGCCTATCAGCACCTATATTTGAAATGCCTATCGGCAACCATATCTGGAATGCCTATCGGCGCTTATATTTGAAATGCCTATCGGCTTCTATATCTGAAATGCCTATCGGCACCTATTTTTAAAATGCCAATCGGCATTTATATCTGAAGTGCCTATCGGCACCTATATCTGAAATGCCTATCGGCACCTCTTTTTTGAAATTCCTATCGAAAAGTACATCTGAAATGCCTATCAGCACCTATATTTGAAATGCCTATCGGCAACCACATCAGAAATGCCTATCGGCACCTATATCTGGAATGCCTTTCGGCATTTATATCTGAAATGCCGATCGACACCTATATTTGAAATGCCTATCGGCACTTTTATTTTAAATGCCCATCGGCAAATATATCTGATAAGCCCATCGGCACCTATATCTGAAATGCCTATCGGCACCTATTTTTGAAATGCCAATCTTTAAGTATATCTGAAATGCCTATCGGCACCTAAATCTAAAATGCCTATCGGAACCTATTTTTGAAATGCCTATCGGAAACTACATCTAAAATGACTATCAGCACCTATATTTGAAATGCCTATCGGCAACCATATCTGAAATGCCTATCCACACCTATATTTGAAATACCTATCGGCTTCTATATCTAAAATGCCTATCGGCACCTATTTTTAAAATGCCAATCGGTAAGTATATCTGAAATGCCTATCGGCACCTATATCTAAAATGCCTATCGGAACCTATTTTTGAAATGCCTATCGGAAACTACATCAGAAATGACTATCAGCACCTATATTTGAAATGCCTATCGGCAACCATATCTGAAATGCCTATCCACACCTATATTTGAAATACCTATCGGCTTCTATATCTAAAATGCCTATCGGCACCTATTTTTAAAATGCCAATCGGCAACTACATCTGAAATGCCTATCGGCTTATATATCTGAAATGCCTATCGGCACTTATTTTTAAAATGCCAATCGGCAACTATATCTGAAATGCCAATCGGCACCTATATCTGAAATGCCTATCGACACCTATTTTTAAAATGCCAATTGGCAACTATATCTGAAATGCCTATCGGCACCTATATCTAAAATGCCTATCGACACCTATTTTTAAAAAGCCAATTGGCAACTATATCTGAAATGCCTATCGGCACCTATATCTGAAATGCCTATCGGTACCTATTTTTGAAATGCCTATCGGAAACTACATATGAAATGATTATCAGCACTTATATTTGAAATGCCTATCGGCAACTATATCTGGAATGCCTATCGGCACCTTTATTTGAAATGCCTATCGGCTTCTATATCTGAAATGCCTATCGGCACCTATTTTTAAAATACCAATCGGCAACTATATCTGAAATGCCTATCGGCACCTATATCTGAAATGCCTATCGGCACCTATTTTTGAAATGCCTATCGGAAACTCCATCTGAAATGCCTATCAGCCCCTATATTTGAAATGCCTATCGGCAACCATATCTGAAATGCCTATCGGCACCTATATTTGAAATGCCTATCGGCAACCATGTCTGGAATGCCTATCGGCACCTATATTTGAAATGCCTATCAGCTTCTATATCTGAAATGCCTATCATCACCTATTTTTAAAATGCCAATCGGCAACTATATCTGAAATGCCTATCGACACCTATATCTGAAATGCCTATCGGCACCTATTTTTGAAATGCCTATCGGAAACTACATCTGAAATGCCTATCAGCACCTTTATTTGAAATGCTTATCGGCAACCATATCTGAAATAGCTATCGACACCTTTATTTGAAATCCCTATCGACTTCTATATCTGAAATGCCTATCGACACCTATTTTTCAAATGCTAATCGGCAACTATATCTGAAATGCCAATCGGCTCCTATATCTGAAATGCCTATCGGCACCTATTTTTGAAATGCCTATCGGAAACTACATCTGAAATGCCTATCAGCACCTATATTTGAAATGCCTATCGGCAACCATATCTGAAATGCCTATCGGCGCCTATATTTGAAATGCCTATCGGCTTCTATATCAAAAATGCCTATCGGCACCTATTTTTAAAATGCCAATCGGCAACTATATCTGAAGTGCCTATCGGCACCTATATCTCAAATGCCCATCGGCACCTATTTTTGAAATGCCTATCGAAAACTACATCTGAAATGCCTATAAGCATTCTTATTTGAAATGACTATCGGCAACCAGATCACAAATGCCTGTCGGCACCTATATCTGAAATGCCCTACGGCATTTATATCTGAAATGCCGATCGACACCTATATTTGAAATGCCTATCGGCACCTATATTTTAAATGCCTATCGGCAACTATATCTGATATGCCTATCGGCACCTATATCTGAAATGCCTATCGGCACCAACTTTTGAAATGCCTATCGGAAACTCAATCTGAATTGCCTATCAGCACCTATATTTGAAATGCCTATCGGCAACTATATCTGGAATGCCTATCGGCACCTATATTTGAAATACCTATCGGGTTCTATATCTGAAATGCCTATCGACACCTATTTTTAAAATGCCAATTGGCAACTATATCTGAAATGCCTATCGGCACCTATATCTGAAATGCCTATCGGTACCTATTTTTGAAATTCCTATCGGAAACTACATCTGGAATGATTATCAGCACTTATATTTGAAATAGGTGCCGATAGGCATTTCAGATATAGGTGCCGATAGGCATTTCAGATATAGTTGCCGATTGGCATTTTAAAAATAAGTGCCGATAGGCATTTCAGATATATAAGCCGATAGGCATTTCAAATATAGGTGCCGATGAGCATTCCAGATATGGTTGCCGATAGGCATTTCAAATATAGGTGCTGATAGGCATTTCAAAAATTGGTGTCGATAGGCATTTCAGATATAGAAGCCGATAGGCATTTCAAATATAGGTGCCGATAGGCATTCCAGATATGGTTGCCGATAGGCATTTCAAATATAGGTGCTGATAGGCATTCCGGATGTAGTTTCAGATAGGCATTTCAAAAAATGGTGCCGATAGGCATTTCAGATATAGGTGCCGATAGGCATTTCAGATATAGTTACCGATTGGCATTTTAAAAATAGGTACCGATAGGCATTTCAGATATAGTTACCGATTGGCATTTTAAAAATAGGTACCGATAGGCATTTCAGATAGAGAAGCCGATAGGTATTTCAAATATAGGTGTCGATAGGCATTTCAGATATGGTTGCCGATAGGCATTTCAAGTATAGGTGCTGATAGGCATATCAGATGTAGTTTCCGATAGGCATTTCAAAAATAGGTGCCGATAGGCATTTCAGATATAGGTGCCGATAGGCATTTCAGATATAGTTGCCGATTGGCATTTTAAAAATAGGTGCCGATAGGCATTTCAGATATAGTTGCCGATTGGTTTTTTGAAAATAGGTGCCGATAGGCATTTCAGATATAGAAGCCGATAGGCATTTCAAATATAGGTGCCGATAGGCATTCCAGATATGGTTGCCGATAGGCATTTCAAATATAGGTGCTTATAGGCAATTCAGATGTAGTTTCCGAAAGGCATTTCAAAAATATATGCCGATAGGCATTTCAGATATAGGTGCCGATAGGCATTACAGATATAGTTGCCGGTTGGTATTTTAAAAATAGGTGCCGATAGGCATTTCAGATATAGAAGCCGATAGGCATTTCAAATATAGGTGCCGATAGGCATTCCAGATATGGTTACCGATAGGCATTTCAAATATAAGTGCTGATAATCATTTCAGATGTAGTTTCCGATAGGCATTTCAAAAATAGGTACCGATAGGCATTTCAGATATAGGTGCCGATAGGCATTTCAGATATAGTTGCCACTTGGCATTTTAAAAATAGGTGTCGATAGGCATTTCAGATATAGAACCCGATAGGCATTTCAAATATAGGTGCCGAAAGGCATTCCAGATATGGTTGCCGATAGGCATTTCAAATATAGGTGCTGATAGGCATTTCAGATGGAGTTTCCGATAGGCATTTCAAAAGTTGGTGCCGATAGGCATTTAAGATATAGGTGCCGATAGGCATTTCAGATATAGTAGCCGATTGGCATTTTAAAAATAGGTGCCGATAGGCATTTTAGATATAGAAGCCGATAGGTATTTCAAATATAGGTGCCGATAGGCATTCCAGATATGGTTGCCGATAGGCATTTCAAATATAGGTGCCGATAGGCACTTCAGATATAGTTGCCGATTGGCATTTTAAAAATAGGTGCCGATAGGCATTTTAGATATAGAAGCCGATAGGCATTTCAAATATAGGTGCCGATAGGCATTCCAGATATGGTTGCCGATAGGCATTTCAAATATAGGTGCCGATAGGCATTCCAGATATAGGTGCCGATTGGCATTTCAGATATAGTTGCCGATTGGCATTTTAAAAATAGGTGCCGATAGGCATTTCAGATATAGAAGCCGATAGGGATTTCAAATATAGGTGTCGATAGCTATTTCAGATATGGTTGCCGATAAGCATTTCAAATAAAGGTGCTGATAGGCATTTCAGATGTAGTTTTCGATAGGCATTTCAAATATAGGAGCAGATAGGCATTTCAGATGTAGTTTCCGAAAGGCATTTCAAAAATATATGCCGATAGGCATTTCAAATATAGTTGCCGATTGGTATTTTAAAAATAGGTGCCGATAGGCATTTCAGATATAGAAGCCGATAGGCATTTCAAATATAGTTGCCGATAGGCATTTCAGATATGGTTGCCGATAGGCATTTCAAATATAGGTGCTGATAGTCATTTCAGATGTAGTTTCCGATAGGCATTTCAAAAATAGGTTCCGATAGGCATTTCAGATATAGGTGCCGATAGGCATTTCAGATATACTTACCGATTGGCATTTTAAAAATAGGTGCCGATAGGCATTTTAGATGTAGTTTCCGATAGGTATTTCAAAAATAGGTGCCGATAGGCATTTCAGATATAGGTGCCGATAGGCATATCAGATATAGTTGCCGATAGGCATTTAAAATATATGTGCCGATAGGCATTTCAAATATAGGTGTCGCCTGGCATTTCAGATATAAATGCCGAAAGGCATTTCAGATATAGGTGCCGATAGGCATTTCTGATGTGGTTGCCGATAGGCATTTCAAATATAGGTGCTGATAGGCATTTCAGATGTAGTTTTCGATAGGCATTTTAAAAATAGGTGCCGATAGGCATTTGAGATATAGGTGCCGATAGGCTCTTCAGATATAGTTGCCGATTGGCATTTTAAAAATATGTGCCAATAGGCATTTTAGATATAGAAGCCGATAGGCATTTCAAATATAGGTGCCGATAGGCATTCCAGATATGGTTGCCGATAGGATTTCAAATATAAGTGCTGATAATCATTTCAGATGTAGTTTCCGATAGGCATTTCAAAAATAGGTACCGATAGGCATTTCAGATATAGGTGCCAATAGGCATTTCAGATAAAGTTGCCGATTTGCATTTTAAAAATAGGTGCCGATAGGCATTTCTGATGTGGTTGCCGATAGGCATTTCAAATATGGGTGCTGATAGGCATTTCAGATGTAGTTTCCGATAGGCATTTCAAAAATAGGTGCCGATAGGCATTTCAGATATAGGTGCCGATAGGCATTTCAGATATAGAAGCCGATAGGGATTTCAAATATAGATGTCGATAGGCATTTTAGATATGATTGCCGATAAGCATTTCAAATATAGGTGCTGATAGGCATTTCAGATGTAGTTTCCGATAGGCATTTCAAAAATAGGTGCCGATAGGCATTTCAGATATAGGTGCCAATAGGCATTTCAGATATAGTTGCCGGTTGGCATTTTAAAAATTGGTGCCGATAGGCATTTCAGATATAGAAGCCGACAGGCATTTCAAATATAGGTGCCGATAGGCATTCCAGATATGGTTGCCGATAGGCATTTCAAATATAGGTGCTGATAGGCATTTTAGATGTAGTTTCCGATAGGCATTTCAAAAATTGATGCCGATAGGCATTTCGGATATAGGTGCCGATAGGCATTTCGGATATAGGTGCCGATAGGCATTTCAGATATAGTTGCCGATTGGCATTTTAAAAACAGGTGCCGATAGGCATTTCAGATATAGAAGCCGATAGGTATTTCAAATATAGGTGTCGATAGGCATTTCAGATATGGTTGCCGATAGGCATTTCAAATATAGGAGCAGATAGGCATTTCAGATGTAGTTTCCGGAAGGCATTTCAAAAATATATGCCGATAGGCATTTCACTTATAGTTGCCGATTGATATTTTAAAAATAGGTGCCGATAGGCATTTTAGATATAGAAGCCGATAGGCATTTCAAATATAGTTGCCGATAGGCATTCCAGATATGGTTGCCGATAGGCATATCAAATATATGCGCTGATAATCATTTCAGATGTAGTTTCCGATAGGCATTTCAAAAATAGGTACCGATAGGCATTTCAGATATAGGTGCCGATAGGCATTTCAGATATAGTTGCCGATTAGCATTTTAAAAATAGGTGCCGATAGGCATTTCAGATATAGAAGCCGATAGGTATTTCAAATATAGGTGTGGATAGGCATTTCAGATATGGTTGCCGATAGGCATTTCAAATATAGGTGCTGATAGTCATTTCAGATGTAGTTTCCGATAGGCATTTCAAAAATAGGTTCCGATAGGCATTTCAGATATAGGTGCCGATAGGCATATCAGATATAGTTGCCGATAGGCATTTAAAATATATGTGCCGATAGGCATTTCAAATATAGGTGTCGCCTGGCATTTCAGATATAAAGGCCGAAAGGCATTTCAGATATAGGTGCCGATAGGCATTTCAGATATAGGTGCCGATAGGCATATCAGATATAGTTGCCGATAGGCATTTAAAATATATGTGCTGATAGTCATTTCAGATGTAGTTTCCGATAGGCATTTCAAAAATAGGTTCCGATAGGCATTTTAGTTATAGGTGCCGATAGGCATTTCAGATATACTTAAAGATTGGCATTTCAAAAATAGGTGCCGATAGGCATTTCAGATATAGATGCCGATAGGATTATCAGATATAGTTGCCGATAGGCATTTAAAATAAAAGTGCCGATAGGCATTTCAAATATAGGTGTCGATCGGCATTTCAGATATAAATGCCAAAAGGCATTTCAGATATAGGTGCCGATAGGCATTCCTGATGTGGTTGCCGATAGGCATTTCAAATATAGGTGCTGATAGGCATTTCAGATGTAGTTTTCGATAGGCATTTCAAAAATAGGTGCCGATAGGCATTTCAGATATAGGTGCCGATAGGCACTTAAGATATAAATGTCGATTGGCATTTTAAAAATAGGTGCCGATAGGCATTTCAGATATAGAAGCCGATAGGCATTTCAAATATAGGCGCCGATAGGCATTCCAGATATGGTTGCCGATAGGCATTTCAAATATAGGTGCTGATAGGCATTTCAGATGTAGTTTCCGATAGGCATTTCAAAAATAGGTGCCGATAGGCATTTCAGATATAGGTGCCGATAGGCATTTCAGATATAGTTGCCGATTGGCATTTTAAAAATAGGTGCCGATAGGCTTTTCAGATATAGAAGCCGATAGGGATTTCAAATATAGGTGTCGATAGGCATTTCAGATATGATTGCCGATAAGCATTTCAAATATAGGTGCTGATAGGCATTTCAGATGTAGTTTCCGATAGGCATTTCAAAAATAGGGGCCGATAGGCATTTCAGATATAGGTGCCGATTGGCATTTCAGATATAGTTGCCGATTGGCATTTTAAAAAAATAGGTGCCGATAGGCATTTCAGATATATAAGCCGATAGGCATTTCAGATGTAGTTGCCGATTGGCATTTTAAAAATAGGTGCCGATAGGCATTTTAGATATAGAAGCCGATAGGTATTTCAAATATGGGTGTGGATAGGCATTTCAGATTTGGTTGCCGATAGGCATTTCAAATATAGGTGCTGTTAGTCATTTCAGATGTAGTTTCCGATTGGCATTTCAAAAATGGGTTACGATAGGCATTTTTGATATAGGTGCCGATAGGCATTTCAGATATACTTACCGATTGGCATTTTGAAAATAGGTGCCGATAGGCATTTTAGATATAGAAGCCGATAGGTATTTCAAATATAGGTGTGGATAGGCATTTCAGATATGGTTGCCGATAGGCATTTCAAATATAGGTGCTGATAGTCATTTCAGATGTAGTTTCCGATAGGCATTTCAAAAATAGGTTCCGATAGGCATTTTAGATATAGGTGCCGATAGGCATTTCAGATATACTTAAAGATTGGCATTTCAAAAATAGGTGCCGATAGGCATTTCAGATATAGGTGCCGATAGGATTATCAGATATAGTTGCCGATAGGCATTTAAAATAAAAGTGCCGATAGGCATTTCAAATATAGGTGTCGATCGGCATTTCAGATATAAATGCCGAAAGGCATTTCAGATATAGGTGCCGATAGGCATTCCTGATGTGGTTGCCGATAGGCATTTCAAATATAGGTGCTGATAGGCATTTCAGATGTAGTTTTCGATAGGCATTTCAAAAATAGGTGCCGATAGGCATTTCAGATATAGGTGCCGATAGGCACTTCAGATATAAATGCCGATTGGCATTTTAAAAATAGGTGCCGATAGGCATTTCAGATATAGAAGCCGATAGGCATTTCAAATATAGGCGCCGATAGGCATTCCAGATATGGTTGCCGATAGGCATTTCAAATATAGGTGCTGATAGGCATTTCAGATGGAGTTTCCGATAGACATTTCAAAAATAGGTGCCGATAGGCATTTCAGATATAGGTGCCGATAGGCATTTCAGATATAGTTGCCGATTGGCATTTTAAAAATAGGTGCCGATAGGCATTTCAGATATAGAAGCCGATAGGCATTTCAAATATAGGTGCCGATAGGCATTCCAGATATGGTTGCCGATAGGCATTTCAAATATAGGTGCTGATAGGCATTCCGGATGTAGTTTCCGATAGACATTTCAAAAAATGGTGCCGATAGGCATTTCAGATATAGTTGCCGATAGGCATCTCAGATATAGTTACCGATTGGCATTTTAAAAATAGGTGCCGATAGGCATTTCAGATATAGAAGCCGATAGGAATTTCAAATATAGGTGTCGATATTCAAATATAGATGCTGATAGGCATTTCAGATGTAGTTTTCGATAGGCATTTCAAAAATAGGTGCCGATAGGCATTTCAGATATAGGTGCCGATAGGCACTTCAGATATAGTTGCCGATTGGCATTTTTAAAATAGGCGCCGATAGGTATTTCAGATATAGAAGCCGATAGGCATTTCAAATATAGGCGCCGATAGGCATTCCAGATATGGTTGCCGATAGGCATTTCAAATATAGGTGCTGATAGGCATTTCAGATGTAGTTTCCGATAGGCATTTCAAAAATAGGTGCCGATAGGCATTTCAGATATAGGTGCCGATAGGCATTTCAGATATAGTTGCCGATTGGCATTTTAAAAATAGGTGCCGATAGGCATTTCAGATATAGAAGCCGATAGGCATTTCAAATATAGGTGCCGATAGGCATCCCAGATATGGTTGCCGATAGGCATTTCAAATATAGGTGCTGATAGGCATTTCAGATGTAGTTTCCGATAGGCATTTCAAAAATTGGTGCCGATAGGCATTTCAGATATAGGTGCCGATAGGCATTTTAGATATAGTTGCCGATTGGCATTTTAAAAATAGGTGCCGATAGGCATTTCAGATATAGAAGCCGATAGGTATTTCAAATATAGGTGTCGATAGGCATTTCAGATATGATTACCGATAGGCATTTCAAATATAGGTGCTGATAGGCATTTCGGATGTAGTTTCCGATAGGCATTTCAAAAATAGGTGCCGATAGGCATTTCAGATATAGGTGCCGATAGGCATTTCAGATATAGTTGCCGATTGGCATTTTAAAAATAGGTGCCGATAGGCATTTTAGATATATAAGCCGATAGGCATTTCAAATATAGGTGCCGATGAGCATTCCAGATATGGTTGCCGATAGGCATTTCAAATATAGGTGCTGATAGGCATTTCAAATGTAGTTTCCGATAGGCATTTCAAAAATTGGTGCCAATAGGCATTTCAGATATAGGTGCCGATAGGCATTTCAGATATAGTTGCCGATTGGCATTTTAAAAATAGGTGCCGATAGGCATTTCAGATATAGAAGCCGATAGGGATTTTAAATATAGGTGTCGATAGGCATTTCAGATATGGTTGCCGATAAGCATTTCAAATATAGGTGCTGATAGGCATTTCAGATGTAGTTTCCGATAGGCATTTCAAAAATAGGTGCCGATAGGCATTTTAGATATAGGTGCCGATAGGCATTTCAGATATAGTTGCCGATTGGCATTTTAAAAATAGGTGCCGATAGGCATTTCAGATATATAAGCCGATAGGCATTTTAAATATAGGTGCCGATGAGCATTCCAGATATGGTTGCCGATAGGCATTTCAAATAGAGGTGCTGATAGGCATTTCAGATGTAGTTTCCGATAGGCATTTCAAAAATTGGTGTCGATAGCCATTTTAGATATAGAAGCCGATAGGCATTTCAAATATAGGTGCCGATAGGCATTCCAGATATGGTTGCCGATAGGCATTTCAAATAAAGGTGCTGATATGCATTCCGGATGTAGTTTCCGATAGGCATTTCAAAAAATAGTGCCGATAGGCATTTCAGATATAGGTGCCGATAGGCATTTCAGATATAGTTACCGATTGGCATTTTAAAAATAGGTACCGATAGGCATTTCAGATATAGAAGCCGATAGGTATTTCAAATATAGGTGTCGATAGGCATTTCAGATATGGTTACCGATAGGCATTTCAAATATAGGTGCTGATAGGCATTTCAGATGTAGTTTCCGATAGGCATAGAAAAAATAGGTGCCGATAGGCATTTCAGATATAGGTGCCGATAGGCATTTCAGATATATTTACCGATTGGCATTTTGAAAATAGGTGCCGATAGGCATTTTAGATATAGAAGCCGATAGGTATTTCAAATATAGGTGTGGATAGGCATTTCAGATATGGTTGCCGATAGGCATTTCAAATATAGGTGCTGATAGTCATTTCAGATGTAGTTTCCGATAGGCATTTCAAAAATAGGTTCCGATAGGCATTTTAGATATAGGTGCCGATAGGCATTTCAGATATACTTAAAGATTGGCATTTCAAAAATAGGTGCCGATAGGCATTTCAGATATAGGTGCCGATAGAATTATCAGATATAGTTGCCGATAGGCATTTAAAATAAAAGTGCCGATAGGCATTTCAAATATAGGTGTCGATCGGCATTTCAGATATAAATGCCGAAAGGCATTTCAGATATAGGTGCCGATAGGCATTTCTGATGTGGTTGCCGATAGGCATTTCAAATATAGGTGCTAATAGGCATTTCAGATGTAGTTTTCGATAGGCATTTCAAAAATAGGTGCCGATAGGCATTTCAGATATAGGTGCCGATAGGCACTTCAGATATAAATGCCGATTGGCATTTTAAAAATAGGTGCCGATAGGCATTTCAGATATAGAAGCCGATAGGCATTTCAAATATAGGCGCCGATAGGCATTCCAGATATGGTTGCCGATAGGCATTTCAAATATAGGTGCTGATAGGCATTTCAGATGTAGTTTCCGATAGGCATTTCAAAAATAGGTGCCGATAGGCATTTCAGATATAGTTGCCGATTGGCATTTTAAAAATAGGTGTCGATAGGCTTTTCAGATATAGAAGCCGATAGGGATTTCAAATATAGGTGTCGATAGGCATTTCAGATATGATTGCCGATAAGCATTTCAAATATAGGTGCTGATAGGCATTTCAGATGTAGTTTCCGATAGGCATTTCAAAAATAGGGGCCGATAGGCATTTCAGATATAGGTGCCGATTGGCATTTCAGATATAGTTGCCGATTGGCATTTTAAAAAAATAGGTGCCGATAGGCATTTCAGATATATAAGCCGATAGGCATTTCAGATGTAGTTGCCGATTGGCATTTTAAAAATAGGTGCCGATAGGCATTTTAGATATAGAAGCCGATAGGTATTTCAAATATAGGTGTGGATAGGCATTTCAGATATGGTTGCCGATAGGCATTTCAAATATAGGTGCTGTTAGTCATTTCAGATGTAGTTTCCGATTGGCATTTTAAAAATAGGTTCCGATAGGCATTTTTGATATAGGTGCCGATAGGCATTTCAGATATACTTACCGATTGGCATTTTGAAAATAGGTGCCGATAGGCATTTTAGATATAGAAGCCGATAGGTATTTCAAATATAGGTGTGGATAGGCATTTTAGATATGGTTGCCGATAGGCATTTCAAATATAGGTGCTGATAGTCATTTCAGATGTAGTTTCCGATAGGCATTTCAAAAATAGGTTCCGATAGGCATTTTAGATATAGGTGCCGATAGGCATTTCAGATATAGGTGCCGATAGGATTATCAGATATAGTTGCCGATAGGCATTTAAAATAAAAGTGCCGATAGGCATTTCAAATACAGGTGTCGATCGGCATTTCAGATATAAATGCCGAAAGGCATTTCAGATATAGGTGCCGATAGGCATTCCTGATGTGGTTGCCGATAGGCATTTCAAATATAGGTGCTGATAGGCATTTCAGATGTAGTTTTCGATAGGCATTTCAAAAATAGGTGCCGATAGGCATTTCAGATATAGGTGCCGATAGGCACTTCATATATAAATGCCGATTGGCATTTTAAAAATAGGTGCCGATAGGCATTTCAGATATAGAAGCCGATAGGCATTTCAAATATAGGCGCCGATAGGCATTCCAGATATGGTTGCCGATAGGCATTTCAAATATAGGTGCTGATAGGCATTTCAGATGTAGTTTCCGATAGGCATTTCAAAAATAGGTGTCGATAGGCATTTCAGATATAGGTGCCGATAGGCATTTCAGATATAGTTGCCGATTGGCATTTTAAAAATAGGTGCCGATAGGCATTTCAGATATAGAAGCCGATAGGGATTTCAAATATAGGTGTCGATAGGCATTTCAGATATGGTTGCCGATAAGCATTTCAAATATAGGTGCTGATAGGCATTTTAGATGTAGTTTCCGATAGGCATTTCAAAAATAGGTGCCGATAGGCATTTCAGATATAGGTGCCGATAGGCATTTCAGATATAGTTGCCGATTGGCATTTTAAAAATAGGTGTCGAACGGCATTTCAGATATAGAAGCCGATAGGCATTTCAAATATAGGTGCCGATAGGCATTCCAGATATGGTTGCCGATAGGCATTTCAAATATAGGTGCTGATAGGCATTCCGGATGTAGTTTCCGATAGACATTTCAAAAAATGGTGCCGATAGGCATTTCAGATATAGTTGCCGATAGGCATCTCAGATATAGTTACCGATTGGCATTTTAAAAATAGGTGCCGATAGGCATTTCAGATATAGAAGCCGATAGGTATTTCAAATATAGGTGTCGATATTCAAATATAGGTGCTGATAGGCATTTCAGATGTAGTTTTCGATAGGCATTTCAAAAATAGGTGCCGATAGGCATTTCATATATAGGTGCCGATAGGCACTTCAGATATAGTTGCCGATTGGCATTTTTAAAATTGGCGCCGATAGGTATTTCAGATATAGAAGCCGATAGGCATTTCAAATATAGGCGCCGATAGGCATTCCAGACATGGTTGCCGATAGGCATTTCAAATATAGGTCCTGATAGGCATTTCAGATGTAGTTTCCGATAGGCATTTCAAAAATAGGTGCCGATAGGCATTTCAGATATAGGTGCCGATAGGCATTTCAGATATAGTTGCCGATTGGCATTTTAAAAATAGGTGCCGATAGGCATTTCAGATATAGAAGCCGATAGGCATTTCAAATATAGGTGCCGATAGGCATTCCAGATATGGTTGCCGATAGGCATTTCAAATATAGGTGCTGATAGGCATTTCAGATGTAGTTTCCGATAGGCATTTCAAAAATAGGTGCCGATAGGCATTTCAGATATAGGTGCCGATAGGCATTTCAGATATAGTTGCCGATTGGCATTTTAAAAATAGGTGCCGATAGGCATTTTAGATATATAAGCCGATAGGCATTTCAAATATAGGTGCCGATGAGCGTTCCAGATATGGTTGCCGATAGGCATTTCAAATGTAGTTTCCGATAGGCATTTCAAAAATTGGTGCCGATAGGCATTTCAGATATAGGTGCCGATAGGCATTTCAGATATAGTTGCCGATTGGCATTTTAAAAATAGGTGCCGATAGGCATTTCAGATATAGAACCCGATAGGCATTTCAAATATAGGTGCCGAAAGGCATTCCAGATATGGTTGCCGATAGGCATTTCAAATATAGGTGCTGATAGGCATTTCAGATGGATTTTCCGATAGGCATTTCAAAAATTGGTGCCGATAGGCATTTCAGATATAGGTGCCGATAGGCATTTCAGATATAGTTGCCGATTGGTATTTTAAAAATAGGTGCCGATAGGCATTTTAGATATAGAAGCCGATAGGTATTTCAAATACAAGTGTGGATAGGCATTTCAGATATGGTTGCCGATAGGCATTTCAAATATAGATGCTGATAGTCATTTCAGATGTTGTTTCCGATAGGCATTTCAAAAATAGGTTCCGATAGGCATTTCAATTATAGGTGTCGATAGGCATTTCAGATATACTTTCCGATTGGCATTTTAAAAATAGGTGCCGATAGGCATTTTAGATATAGTTTCCGATAGGCATTTCAAAAATAGGTACCGATAGGCATTTCAGATATAGGTGCCGATAGGCATATCAGATATAGTTGCCGATAGGCATTTAAAATATAGGTGCCGATAGGCATTTCAAATATAGGTGTCGAACGGCATTTCAGATATAAATTCCGTAGGGCATTTCAGATATAGGTGCCGATAGGCATTTCTGATGTGGTTGCCGATAGGCATTTCAAATATAAATGCTGATAGGCATTTCAGATGTAGTTTTCGATAGGCATTTCAAAAATAGGTGCCGATAGGCATTTGAGATATAGGTGCCGATAGGCACTTCAGATATAGTTGCCGATTGGCATTTTAAAAATAGGTGCCGATAGGCATTTTAGATATAGAAGCCGATTGGCATTTCAGATATAGTTGCCGATTGGCATTTTAAAAATAGGTGCCGATAGGCATTTCAGATATAGAAGCCGATAGGGATTTCAAATATAGGTGTCGATAGCTATTTCAGATATGGTTGCCGATAAGCATTTCAAATAAAGGTGCTGATAGGCATTTCAGATGTAGTTTCCGATAGGCATTTCAAAAATAGGTGCCGATAGGCATTTCAGATATAGGTGCCGATAGGCATTTCAGATATAGTTGCCGATTGGAATTTTAAAAATAGGTGTCGATAGGCATTTCAGATATAGAAGCCGATAGGCATTTCAAATATAGGTGCCGATAGGCATTCCAGATTTAGTTGCCGATAGGCATTTCAAATATAGGTGCCGATAGGCATTCCAGATATGGTTGCCGATAGGCATTTCAAATATAGGTGCTGATAGGCATTTCAGATGGAGTTTCCGATAGGCATTTCAAAAATAGGTGCCGATAGGCATTTCAGATATATGTGCCGATAGGCATTTCAGATATAGTTGCCGATTGGTATTTTAAAAATAGGTGCCGATAGGCATTTCAGATATAGAAGCCGATAGGCATTTCAAATATAGGTGCCGATAGGCATTCCAGATATGGTTGCCGATAGGCATTTCAAATATAGGTGCCGATAGGCATTTCAGATATGATTGCCGATAGGCATTTCAAATATAGGTGCTGATAGGCATTTCAGATGGAGTTTCCGATAGGCATTTCAAAAATAGGTGCCGATAGGCATTTCAGATATAGGTGCCGATAGGCATTTCAGATATAGTTGCCGATTGGTATTTTAAAAATAGGTGCCGATAGGCATTTCAGATATAGAAGCCGATAGGCATTTCAAATATAGGTGTCGATAGCTATTTCAGATATGGTTGCCGATAAGCATTTCAAATAAAGGTGCTGATAGGCATTTCAGATATAGTTTCCGATAGGCATTTCAAAAATAGGTGCCGATAGGCATTTCAGATATAGGTGCCGATAGGCATTTCAGATATAGTTGCCGATTGGCATTTTAAAATAGGTGTCGATAGGCATTTCAGATATAGAAGCCGATAGGCATTTCAAATATAGGTGCCGATAGGCATTCCAGATATGTTTGCCGATAGGCATTTCAAATATAGGTGCCGATAGGCATTCCAGATATGGTTGCCGATAGGCATTTCAAATATAGGTGCTGATAGGCATTTCAGATGGAGTTTCCGATAGGCATTTCAAAAATAGGTGCCGATAGGCATATCAGATATAGGTGCCGATAGGCATTTCAGATATAGTTTACGATTAGTATTTTAAAAATAGGTGCCGATAGGCATTTAAGATATAGAAGCCGATAGGCGTTTCAAATATAGGTGCCGATAGGCATTCCAGATATGGTTGCCGAAAGGCATTTCAAATATAAGTGCTGATAATCATTTCAGATGTAGTTTCCGATAGGCATTTCAAAAATAGGTACCGATAGGCATTTCAGATATAGGTGCCGATAGGCATTTCAGATATAGTTGCCAATTGGCATTTTAAAAATAGGTGTCGATAGGCATTTCAGATATAGGTGCCGATAGGCATTTCAGATATAGAAGCCGATAGGGATTTTTAAATATAGGTGTCTATAGGCATTTCAGATATGGTTGCCGATAGGCATTTCAAATATAGGTGCTGATAGGCATTTCAGATGTAGTTTCCGATAGGCATTTCAAAAATAGGTGTCGATAGGCATTTCAGATATAGGTGCCGATAGGCATTTCAGATATAGTTGCCGATTGGCATTTTAAAAATAGGTGCCGATAGGCATTTCAGATATAGAAGCCGATAGGGATTTCAAATATAGGTGTCGATAGGCATTTCAGATATGGTTGCCGATAAGCATTTCAAATATAGGTGCTGATAGGCATTTTAGATGTAGTTTCCGATAGGCATTTCAAAAATAGGTGCCGATAGGCATTTCAGATATAGGTGCCGATAGGCATTTCAGATATAGTTGCCGATTGGCATTTTAAAAATAGGTGTCGAACGGCATTTCAGATATAGAAGCCGATAGGCATTTCAAATATAGGTGCCGATAGGCATTCCAGATATGGTTGCCGATAGGCATTTCAAATATAGGTGCTGATAGGCATTCCGGATGTAGTTTCCGATAGACATTTCAAAAAATGGTGCCGATAGGCATTTCAGATATAGTTGCCGATAGGCATCTCAGATATAGTTACCGATTGGCATTTTAAAAATAGGTGCCGATAGGCATTTCAGATATAGAAGCCGATAGGTATTTCAAATATAGGTGTCGATATTCAAATATAGGTGCTGATAGGCATTTCAGATGTAGTTTTCGATAGGCATTTCAAAAATAGGTGCCGATAGGCATTTCATATATAGGTGCCGATAGGCACTTCAGATATAGTTGCCGATTGGCATTTTTAAAATAGGCGCCGATAGGTATTTCAGATATAGAAGCCGATAGGCATTTCAAATATAGGCGCCGATAGGCATTCCAGACATGGTTGCCGATAGGCATTTCAAATATAGGTCCTGATAGGCATTTCAGTTGTAGTTTCCGATAGGCATTTCAGATGTAGTTTCCGATAGGCATTTCAAAAATAGGTGCCGATAGGCATTTCAGATATAGGTGCCGATAGGCATTTCAGATATAGTTGCCGATTGGCATTTTAAAAATAGGTGCCGATAGGCATTTCAGATATAGAAGCCGATAGGCATTTCAAATATAGGTGCCGATAGGCATTCCAGATATGGTTGCCGATAGGCATTTCAAATATAGGTGCTGATAGGCATTTCAGATGTAGTTTCCGATAGGCATTTCAAAAATAGGTGCCGATAGGCATTTCAGATATAGGTGCCGATAGGCATTTCAGATATAGTTGCCGATTGGCATTTTAAAAATAGGTGCCGATAGGCATTTTAGATATATAAGCCGATAGGCATTTCAAATATAGGTGCCGATGAGCGTTCCAGATATGGTTGCCGATAGGCATTTCAAATATAGGTGCTGATAGGCATTTCAAATGTAGTTTCCGATAGGCATTTCAAAAATTGGTGCCGATAGGCATTTCAGATATAGGTGCCGATAGGCATTTCAGATATAGTTGCCGATTGGCATTTTAAAAATAGGTGCCGATAGGCATTTCAGATATAGAACCCGATAGGCATTTCAAATATAGGTGCCGAAAGGCATTCCAGATTTGGTTGCCGATAGGCATTTCAAATATAGGTGCTGATAGGCATTTCAGATGGATTTTCCGATAGGCATTTCAAAAATTGGTGCCGATAGGCATTTCAGATATAGGTGCCGATAGGCATTTCAGATATAGTTGCCGATTGGTATTTTAAAAATAGGTGCCGATAGGCATTTTAGATATAGAAGCCGATAGGTATTTCAAATACAAGTGTGGATAGGCATTTCAGATATGGTTGCCGATAGGCATTTCAAATATAGGGGCTGATAGTCATTTCAGATGTTGTTTCCGATAGGCATTTCAAAAATAGGTTCCGATAGGCATTTCAATTATAGGTATCGATAGGCATTTCAGATATACTTTCCGATTGGCATTTTAAAAATAGGTGCCGATAGGCATTTTAGATATAGTTTCCGATAGGCATTTCAAAAATAGGTACCGATAGGCATTTCAGATATAGGTGCCGATAGGCATATCAGATATAGTTGCCGATAGGCATTTAAAATATAGGTGCCGATAGGCATTTCAAATATAGGTGTCGAACGGCATTTCAGATATAAATTCCGTAGGGCATTTCAGATATAGGTGCCGATAGGCATTTCTGATGTGGTTGCCGATAGGCATTTCAAATATAAATGCTGATAGGCATTTCAGATGTAGTTTTCGATAGGCATTTCAAAAATAGGTGCCGATAGGCATTTGAGATATAGGTGCCGATAGGCACTTCAGATATAGTTGCCGATTGGCATTTTAAAAATAGGTGCCGATAGGCATTTTAGATATAGAAGCCGATTGGCATTTCAGATATAGTTGCCGATTGGCATTTTAAAAATAGGTGCCGATAGGCATTTCAGATATAGAAGCCGATAGGGATTTCAAATATAGGTGTCGATAGCTATTTCAGATATGGTTGCCGATAAGCATTTCAAATAAAGGTGCTGATAGGCATTTCAGATGTAGTTTCCGATAGGCATTTCAAAAATAGGTGCCGATAGGCATTTCAGATATAGGTGCCGATAGGCATTTCAGATATAGTTGCCGATTGGAATTTTAAAAATAGGTGTCGATAGGCATTTCAGATATAGAAGCCGATAGGCATTTCAAATATAGGTGCCGATAGGCATTCCAGATTTAGTTGCCGATAGGCATTTCAAATATAGGTGCCGATAGGCATTCCAGATATGGTTGCCGATAGGCATTTCAAATATAGGTGCTGATAGGCATTTCAGATGGAGTTTCCGATAGGCATTTCAAAAATAGGTGCCGATAGGCATTTCAGATATATGTGCCGATAGGCATTTCAGATATAGTTGCCGATTGGTATTTTAAAAATAGGTGCCGATAGGCATTTCAGATATAGAAGCCGATAGGCATTTCAAATATAGGTGCCGATAGGCATTCCAGATATGGTTGCCGATAGGCATTTCAAATATAGGTGCCGATAGGCATTTCAGATATGATTGCCGATAGGCATTTCAAATATAGGTGCTGATAGGCATTTCAGATGGAGTTTCCGATAGGCATTTCAAAAATAGGTGCCGATAGGCATTTCAGATATAGGTGCCGATAGGCATTTCAGATATAGTTGCCGATTGGTATTTTAAAAATAGGTGCCGATAGGCATTTCAGATATAGAAGCCGATAGGCATTTCAAATATAGGTGTCGATAGCTATTTCAGATATGGTTGCCGATAAGCATTTCAAATAAAGGTGCTGATAGGCATTTCAGATATAGTTTCCGATAGGCATTTCAAAAATAGGTGCCGATAGGCATTTCAGATATAGGTGCCGATAGGCATTTCAGATATAGTTGCCGATTGGCATTTTAAAATAGGTGTCGATAGGCATTTCAGATATAGAAGCCGATAGGCATTTCAAATATAGGTGCCGATAGGCATTCCAGATATGGTTGCCGATAGGCATTTCAAATATAGGTGCCGATAGGCATTCCAGATATGGTTGCCGATAGGCATTTCAAATATAGGTGCTGATAGGCATTTCAGATGTAGTTTCCGATAGGCATTTCAAAAATAGGTGTCGATAGGCATTTCAGATATAGGTGCCGATAGGCATTTCAGATATAGTTGCCGATTGGCATTTTAAAAATAGGTGCCGATAGGCATTTCAGATATAGAAGCCGATAGGGATTTCAAATATAGGTGTCGATAGGCATTTCAGATATGGTTGCCGATAAGCATTTCAAATATAGGTGCTGATAGGCATTTTAGATGTAGTTTCCGATAGGCATTTCAAAAATAGGTGCCGATAGGCATTTCAGATATAGGTGCCGATAGGCATTTCAGATATAGTTGCCAATTGGCATTTTAAAAATAGGTGTCGATAGGCATTTCAGATATAGGTGCCGATAGGCATTTCAGATATAGAAGCCGATAGGGATTTTTAAATATAGGTGTCTATAGGCATTTCAGATATGGTTGCCGATAGGCATTTCAAATATAGGTGCTGATAGGCATTTCAGATGTAGTTTCCGATAGGCATTTCAAAAATAGGTGTCGATAGGCATTTCAGATATAGGTGCCGATAGGCATTTCAGATATAGTTGCCGATTGGCATTTTAAAAATAGGTGCCGATAGGCATTTCAGATATAGAAGCCGATAGGGATTTCAAATATAGGTGTCGATAGGCATTTCAGATATGGTTGCCGATAAGCATTTCAAATATAGGTGCTGATAGGCATTTTAGATGTAGTTTCCGATAGGCATTTCAAAAATAGGTGCCGATAGGCATTTCAGATATAGGTGCCGATAGGCATTTCAGATATAGTTGCCGATTGGCATTTTAAAAATAGGTGCAGATAGGCATTTCAGATATATAAGCCGATAGGCATTTCAGATGTAGTTGCCGATTGGCATTTTAAAAATAGGTGCCGATAGGCATTTTAGATATAGAAGCCGATAGGTATTTCAAATATAGGTGTGGATAGGCATTTCAGATATGGTTGCCGATAGGCATTTCAAATATAGGTGCCGATAGTCATTTCAGATGTAGTTTCCGATAGGCATTTCAAAAAAAGGTTCCGATAGGCATTTTAGATATAGGCGCCGATAGGCATTTCAGATATACTTAAAAATTGGCATTTCAAAAATAGGTGCCGATAATCATTTCAGATATAGGTGCCGATAGGCTTATCAGATATAGTTGCCGATAGGCATTTAAAATAAAAGTGCCGATAGGCATTTCAAATATAGGTGTCGACCGGCATTTCAGATATAAATGCCGAAAGGCATTTCAGATATAGGTGCCGATAGGCATTTCTGATGTGGTTCAGGATTGGCATTTCAAATATAGGTGCTGATAGGCATTTCAGATGTAGTTTTCGATAGGCATTTCAAAAATAGGTGCCGATAGGCTTTTCAGATATAGGTGCCGATAGGCACTTCAGATATAAATGCCGATTGGCATTTTAAAAATAGGTGCCGATAGGCATTTCAGATATTGAAGCCGATAGGGATTTCAAATATAGGTGTCGATAGGCATTTCAGATATGGTTGCCGATAAGCATTTCTGATGTGGTTCAGGATTGGCATTTCAAATATAGGTGCTGATAGGCATTTCAGATGTAGTTTCCGATAGGCATTTCAAAAATAGGGGCCGATAGGCATTTCAGATATAGGTGCCGATTGGCATTTCAGATATAGTTGCCGATTGGCATTTTAAAAAAATAGGTGCCGATAGGCATTTCAGATATATAAGCCGATAGGCATTTCAGATGTAGTTGCCGATTGGCATTTTAAAAATAGGTGCCGATAGGCATTTTAGATATAGAAGCCGATAGGTATTTCAAATATAGGTGTGGATAGGCATTTCAGATATGGTTGCCGATAGTCATTTCAAATATAGGTGCTGTTAGTCATTTCAGATGTAGTTTCCGATTGGCATTTCAAAAATGGGTTCCGATAGGCATTTTTGATATAGGTGCCGATAGGCATTTCAGATATACTTACCGATTGGCATTTAGAAAATAGGTGCCGATAGGCATTTTAGATATAGAAGCCGATAGGTATTTCAAATATAGGTGTGGATAGGCATTTCAGATATGGTTGCCGATAGGCATTTCAAATATAGGTGCTGATAGTCATTTCAGATGTAGTTTCCGATAGGCATTTCAAAAATAGGTTCCGATAGGCATTTTAGATATAGGTGCCGATAGGCATTTCAGATATACTTAAAGATTGGCATTTCAAAAATAGGTGCCGATAGGCATTTCAGATATAGGTGCCAATAGGATTACCAGATATAGTTGCCGATAGGCATTTAAAATAAAAGTGCCGATAGGCATTTCAAATATAGGTGTCGATCGGCATTTCAGATATAAATGCCGAAAGGCATTTCAGATATAGGTGCCGATAGGCATTCCTGATGTATTTGCCGATAGGCATTTCAAATATAGGTGCTGATAGGCATTTCAGATGTAGTTTTCGATAGGCATTTCAAAAATAGGTGCCGATAGGCATTTCAGATATAGGTGCCGATAGGCACTTAAGATATAAATACCGATTGGCATTTTAAAAATAGGTGCCGATAGGCATTTCAGATATAGAAGCCGATAGGCATTTCAAATATAGGCGCCGATAGGCATTCCAGATATGGTTGCCGATAGGCATTTCAAATAAAGGTGCTGATAGGCATTTCAGATGTAGTTTCCGATAGACATTTCAAAAATAGGTGCCGATAGGCATTTCAGATATAGGTGCCGATAGGCATTTCAGATATAGTTGCCGATTGGCATTTTAAAAATAGGTGCCGACAGGCATTTCAGATATAGAAGCCGATAGGGATTTCAAATATAGGTGTCGATAGGCATTTCTGATATGGTTGCCGATAAGCATTTCAAATATAGGTGCTGATAGGCATTTTAGATGTAGTTTCCGATAGGCATTTCAAAAATAGGTGCCGATAGGCATTTCAGATATAGGTGCCGATAGGCATTTCAGATATAGTTGCCGATTGGCATTTTAAAAATAGGTGTCGAACGGCATTTCAGATATAGAAGCCGATAGGCATTTCAAATATAGGTGCCGATAGGCATTCCAGATATGGTTGCCGATAGGCATTTCAAATATAGGTGCTGATAGGCATTCCGGATGTAGTTTCCGATAGACATTTCAAAAAATGGTGCCGATAGGCATTTCAGATATAGTTGCCGATAGGCATCTCAGATATAGTTACCGATTGGCATTTTAAAAATAGGTGCCGATAGGCATTTCAGATATAGAAGCCGATAGGAATTTCAAATATAGGTGTCGATATTCAAATATAGATGCTGATAGGCATTTCAGATGTAGTTTTCGATAGGCATTTCAAAAATAGGTGCCGATAGGCATTTCAGATATAGGTGCCGATAGGCACTTCAGATATAGTTGCCGATTGGCATTTTTAAAATAGGCGCCGATAGGTATTTCAGATATAGAAGCCGATAGCCATTTCAAATATAGGCGCCGATAGGCATTCCAGATATGGTTGCCGATAGGCATTTCAAATATAGGTGCTGATAGGCATTTCAGATATAGTTTCCGATAGGCATTTCAAAAATAGGTGCCGATAGGCATTTCAGATATAGGTGCCGATAGGCATTCCAGATATGGTTGCCGATAGGCATTTCAAATATAGGTGCTGATAGGCATTTCAGATGTAGTTTCCGATAGACATTTCAAAAATAGGTGCCGATAGGCATTTCAGATATAGGTGCCGATAGGCATTTCAGATATAGTTGCCGATTGGCATTTTAAAAATAGGTGCCGACAGGCATTTCAGATATAGAAGCCGATAGGGATTTCAAATATAGGTGTCGATAGGCATTTCTGATATGGTTGCCGATAAGCATTTCAAATATAGGTGCTGATAGGCATTTTAGATGTAGTTTCCGATAGGCATTTCAAAAATAGGTGCCGATAGGCATTTCAGATATAGGTGCCGATAGGCATTTCAGATATAGTTGCCGATTGGCATTTTAAAAATAGGTGTCGAACGGCATTTCAGATATAGAAGCCGATAGGCATTCCAAATATAGGTGCCGATAGGCATTCCAGATATGGTTGCCGATAGGCATTTCAAATATAGGTGCTGATAGGCATTCCGGATGTAGTTTCCGATAGACATTTCAAAAAATGGTGCCGATAGGCATTTCAGATATAGTTGCCGATAGGCATCTCAGATATAGTTACCGATTGGCATTTTAAAAATAGGTGCCGATAGGCATTTCAGATATAGAAGCCGATAGGAATTTCAAATATAGGTGTCGATATTCAAATATAGATGCTGATAGGCATTTCAGATGTAGTTTTCGATAGGCATTTCAAAAATAGGTGCCGATAGGCATTTCAGATATAGGTGCCGATAGGCACTTCAGATATAGTTGCCGATTGGCATTTTTAAAATAGGCGCCGATAGGTATTTCAGATATAGAAGCCGATAGCCATTTCAAATATAGGCGCCGATAGGCATTCCAGATATGGTTGCCGATAGGCATTTCAAATATAGGTGCTGATAGGCATTTCAGATATAGTTTCCGATAGGCATTTCAAAAATAGGTGCCTATAGGCATTTCAGATATAGATGCCGACAGGCATTTCAGATATAGTTGCCGATTGGCATTTTAAAAATAGGTGCCGATAGGCATTTCAGATATAGAGGCCGATAGGCATTTCAAATATAGGTGCCGATAGGCATTCCAGATATGGTTGCCGATAGGCATTTCAAATATAGGTGCTGATAGGCATTTCAGATGTAGTTTCCGATAGGCATTTCAAAAATTGGTGCTGATAGGCATTTCAGATATAGTTTCCGATAAGCATTTCAAAAATAGGTGCCGATAGGCATTTCAGATATAGATGCCGATAGGCATTTCAGATATAGTTGCCGATTGGCATTTTAAAAATAGGTGCCGATAGGCATTTCAGATATAGAAGCCGATAGGCATTTCAAATATAGGTGCCGATAGGCATTCCAGATATGGTTGCCGATAGGCATTTCAAATATAGGTGCTGATAGGCATTTCAGATGTAGTTTCCGATAGGCATTTCAAAAATTGGTGCCGATAGGCATTTCAGATATAGGTGCCGATAGGCATTTCAGATATAGTTGCCGATTGGCATTTTAAAAATAGGTGCCGATAGGCATTTCAGATATAGAAGCCGATAGGTATTTCAAATATAGGTGTCGATAGGCATTTCAGATATGATTGCCGATAGGCATTTCAAATATAGGTGCTGATAGGCATTTCGGATGTAGTTTCCGATAGGCATTTCAAAAATAGGTGCCGATAGGCATTTCAGATATAGGTGCCGATAGGCATTTCAGATATAGTTGCCGATTGGCATTTTAAAAATAGGTGCCGATAGGCATTTTAGATATATAAGCCGATAGGCATTTCAAATATAGGTGCCGATGAGCATTCCAGATATGGTTGCCGATAGGCATTTCAAATATAGGTGCTGATAGGCATTTCAAATGTAGTTTCCGATAGGCATTTCAAAAATTGGTGCCAATAGGCATTTCAGATATAGGTGCCGATAGGCATTTCAGATATAGTTGCCGATTGGCATTTTAAAAATAGGTGCCGATAGGCATTTCAGATATAGAAGCCGATAGGGATTTTAAATATAGGTGTCGATAGGCATTTCAGATATGGTTGCCGATAAGCATTTCAAATATAGGTGCTGATAGGCATTTCAGATGTAGTTTCCGATAGGCATTTCAAAAATAGGTGCCGATAGGCATTTCAGATATAGGTGCCGATAGGCATTTCAGATATAGGTGCCGATAGGCATTTCAGATATAGTTGCCGATTGGCATTTTAAAAATAGGTGCCGAGAGGCATTTCAGATATATAAGCCGATAGGCATTTCAAATATAGGTGCCGATGAGCATTCCAGATATGGTTGCCGATAGGCATTTCAAATATAGGTGCTGATAGGCATTTCAGATGTAGTTTCCGATAGGCATTTCAAAAATTGGTGTCGATAGGCATTTTAGATATAGAAGCCGATAGGCATTTCAAATATAGGTGCCGATAGGCATTCCAGATATGGTTGCCGATAGGCATTTCAAATAAAGGTGCTGATATGCATTCCGGATGTAGTTTCCGATAGGCATTTCAAAAAATAGTGCCGATAGGCATTTCAGATATAGGTGCCGATAGGCATTTCAGATATAGTTACCGATTGGCATTTTAAAAATAGGTACCGATAGGCATTTCAGATATAGAAGCCGATAGGTATTTCAAATATAGGTGTCGATAGGCATTTCAGATATGGTTACCGATAGGCATTTCAAATATAGGTGCTGATAGGCATTTCAGATGTAGTTTCCGATAGGCATTTCAAAAATAGGTGCCGATAGGCATTTCAGATATAGGTGCCGATAGGCATTTCAGATATATTTACCGATTGGCATTTTGAAAATAGGTGCCGATAGGCATTTTAGATATAGAAGCCGATAGGTATTTCAAATATAGGTGTGGATAGGCATTTCAGATATGGTTGCCGATAGGCATTTCAAATATAGGTGCTGATAGTCATTTCAGATGTAGTTTCCGATAGGCATTTCAAAAATAGGTTCCGATAGGCATTTTAGACATAGGTGCCGATAGGCATTTCAGATATACTTAAAGATTGGCATTTCAAAAATAGGTGCCGATAGGCATTTCAGATATAGGTGCCGATAGGATTATCAGATATAGTTGCCGATAGGCATTTAAAATAAAAGTGCCGATAGGCATTTCAAATATAGGTGTCGATCGGCATTTCAGATATAAATGCCGAAAGGCATTTCAGATATAGGTGCCGATAGGCATTTCTGCTGTGGTTGCCGATAGGCATTTCAAATATAGGTGCTGATAGGCATTTCAGATGTAGTTTTCGATAGGCATTTCAAAAATAGGTGCCGATAGGCATTTCAGATATAGGTACCGATAGGCACTTCAGATATAAATGCCGATTGGCATTTTAAAAATAGGTGCCGATAGGCATTTCAGATATAGAAGCCGATAGGCATTTCAAATATAGGCGCCGATAGGCATTCCAGATATGGTTGCCGATAGGCATTTCAAATATAGGTGCTGATAGGCATTTCAGATGTAGTTTCTGATAGGCATTTCAAAAATAGGTGCCGATAGGCATTTCAGATATAGGTGCCGATAGGCATTTCAGATATAGTTGCCGATTGGCATTTTAAAAATAGGTGCCGATAGGCTTTTCAGATATAGAAGCCGATAGGGATTTCAAATATAGGTGTCGATAGGCATTTCAGATATGATTGCCGATAAGCATTTCAAATATAGGTGCTGATAGGCATTTCAGATGTAGTTTCCGATAGGCATTTCAAAAATAGGGGCCGATAGCCATTTCAGATATAGGTGCCGATTGGCATTTCAGATATAGTTGCCGATTGGCATTTTAAAAAAATAGGTGCCGATAGGCATTTCAGATATATAAGCCGATAGGCATTTCAGATGTAGTTACCGATTGGCATTTTAAAAATAGGTGCCGATAGGCATTTTAGATATAGAAGCCGATAGGTATTTCAAATATAGGTGTGGATAGGCATTTCAGATATGGTTGCCGATAGGCATTTCAAATATAGGTGCTGTTAGTCATTTCAGATGTAGTTTCCGATTGGCATTTTAAAAATAGGTTCCGATAGGCATTTTTGATATAGGTGCCGATAGGCATTTCAGATATACTTACCGATTGGCATTTTGAAAATAGGTGCCGATAGGCATTTTAGATATAGAAGCCGATAGGTATTTCAAATATAGGTGTGGATAGGCATTTCAGATATGGTTGCCGATAGGCATTTCAAATATAGGTGCTGATAGTCATTTCAGATGTAGTTTCCGATAGGCATTTCAAAAATAGGTTCCGATAGGCATTTTAGATATAGGTGCCGATAGGCATTTCAGATATAGGTGCCGATAGGATTATCAGATATAGTTGCCGATAGGCATTTAAAATAAAAGTGCCGATAGGCATTTCAAATACAGGTGTCGATCGGCATTTCAGATATAAATGCCGAAAGGCATTTCAGATATAGGTGCCGATAGGCATTCCTGATGTGGTTGCCGATAGGCATTTCAAATATAGGTGCTGATAGGCATTTCAGATGTAGTTTTCGATAGGCATTTCAAAAATAGGTGCCGATAGGCATTTCAGATATAGGTGCCGATAGGCACTTCAGATATAAATGCCGATTGGCATTTTAAAAATAGGTGCCGATAGGCATTTCAGATATAGAAGCCGATAGGCATTTCAAATATAGGCGCCGATAGGCATTCCAGATATGGTTGCCGATAGGCATTTCAAATATAGGTGCTGATAGGCATTTCAGATGTAGTTTCCGATAGGCATTTCAAAAATAGGTGCCGATAGGCATTTCAGATATAGGTGCCGATAGGCATTTCAGATATAGTTGCCGATTGGCATTTTAAAAATAGATGCCGATAGGCATTTCAGATATAGAAGCCGATAGGGATTTCAAATATAGGTGTCGATAGGCATTTCAGATATGGTTGCCGATAAGCATTTCAAATATAGGTGCTGATAGGCATTTTAGATGTAGTTTCCGATAGGCATTTCAAAAATAGGTGCCGATAGGCATTTCAGATATAGGTGCCGATAGGCATTTCAGATATAGTTGCCGATTGGCATTTTAAAAATAGGTGTCGAACGGCATTTCAGATATAGAAGCCGATAGGCATTTCAAATATAGGTGCCGATAGGCATTCCAGATATGGTTGCCGATAGGCATTTCTAATATAGGTGCTGATAGGCATTCCGGATGTAGTTTCCGATAGACATTTCAAAAAATGGTGCCGATAGGCATTTCAGATATAGTTGCCGATAGGCATCTCAGATATAGTTACCGATTGGCATTTTAAAAATAGGTGCCGATAGGCATTTCAGATATAGAAGCCGATAGGTATTTCAAATATAGGTGTCGATATTCAAATATAGGTGCTGATAGGCATTTCAGATGTAGTTTTCGATAGGCATTTCAAAAATATGTGCCGATAGGCATTTCATATATAGGTGCCGATAGGCACTTCAGATATAGTTGCCGATTGGCATTTTTAAAATAGGCGCCGATAGGTATTTCAGATATAGAAGCCGATAGGCATTTCAAATATAGGCGCCGATAGGCATTCCAGACATGGTTGCCGATAGGCATTTCAAATATAGGTGCTGATAGGCATTTCAGATGTAGTTTCCGATAGGCATTTCAAAAATAGGTGCCGATAGGCATTTCAGATATAGGTGCCGATAGGCATTTCAGATATAGTTGCCGATTGGCATTTTAAAAATAGGTGCCGATAGGCATTTCAGATATAGAAGCCGATAGGCATTTCAAATATAGGTGCCGATAGGCATTTCAGATATGGTTGCCGATAGGCATTTCAAATATAGGTGCTGATAGGCATTTCAGATGTAGTTTCCGATAGGCATTTCAAAAATAGGTGCCGATAGGCATTTCAGATATAGGTGCCGATAGGCATTTCAGATATAGTTGCCGTTTGGCATTTTAAAAATAGGTGCCGATAGGCATTTTAGATATATAAGCCGATAGGCATTTCAAATATAGGTGCCGATGAGCGTTCCAGATATGGTTGCCGATAGGCATTTCAAATATAGGTGCTGATAGGCATTTCAAATGTAGTTTCCGATAGGCATTTCAAAAATTGGTGCCGATAGGCATTTCAGATATAGGTGCCGATAGGCATTTCAGATATAGTTGCCGATTGGCATTTTAAAAATAGGTGCCGATAGGCATTTCAGATATAGAACCCGATAGGCATTTCAAATATAGGTGCCGAAAGGCATTCCAGATATGGTTGCCGATAGGCATTTCAAATATAGGTGCTGATAGGCATTTCAGATGGAGTTTCCGATAGGCATTTCAAAAATTGGTGCCGATAGGCATTTCAGATATAGGTGCCGATAGGCATTTCAGATATAGTTGCCGATTGGTATTTTAAAAATAGGTGCCGATAGGCATTTTAGATATAGAAGCCGATAGGTATTTCAAATACAAGTGTGGATAGGCATTTCAGATATGGTTGCCGATAGGCATTTCAAATATAGGTGCTGATAGTCATTTCAGATGTTGTTTCCGATAGGCATTTCAAAAATAGGTTCCGATAGGCATTTCAATTATAGGTGTCGATAGGCATTTCAGATATACTTTCCGATTGGCATTTTAAAAATAGGTGCCGATAGGCATTCTAGATATAGTTTCCGATAGGCATTTCAAAAATAGGTACCGATAGGCATTTCAGATATAGGTGCCGATAGGCATATCAGATATAGTTGCCGATAGGCATTTAAAATATAGGTGCCGATAGGCATTTCAAATATAGGTGTCGAACGGCATTTCAGATATAAATGCCGTAGGGCATTTCAGATATAGGTGCCGATAGGCATTTCAGATATAGTTGCCGATTGGAATTTTAAAAATAGGTGTCGATAGGCATTTCAGATATAGAAGCCGATAGGCATTTCAAATATAGGTGCCGATAGGCATTCCAGATTTAGTTGCCGATAGGCATTTCAAATATAGGTGCCGATAGGCATTCCAGATATGGTTGCCGATAGGCATTTCAAATATAGGTGCTGATAGGCATTTCAGATGGAGTTTCCGATAGGCATTTCAAAAATAGGTGCCGATAGGCATTTCAGATATATGTGCCGATAGGCATTTCAGATATAGTTGCCGATTGGTATTTTAAAAATAGGTGCCGATAGGCATTTCAGATATAGAAGCCGATAGGCATTTCAAATATAGGTGCCGATAGGCATTCCAGATATGGTTGCCGATAGGCATTTCAAATATAGGTGCTGATAGGCATTTCAGATGGAGTTTCCGATAGGCATTTCAAAAATAGGTGCCGATAGGCATTTCAGATATAGGTGCCGATAGGCATTTCAGATATAGTTGCCGATTGGTATTTTAAAAATAGGTGCCGATAGGCATTTCAGATATAGAAGCCGATAGGCATTTCAAATATAGGTGTCGATAGCTATTTCAGATATGGTTGCCGATAAGCATTTCAAATAAAGGTGCTGATAGGCATTTCAGATATAGTTTCCGATAGGCATTTCAAAAATAGGTGCCGATAGGCATTTCAGATATAGGTGCCGATAGGCATTTCAGATATAGTTGCCGATTGGCATTTTAAAATAGGTGTCGATAGGCATTTCAGATATAGAAGCCGATAGGCATTTCAAATATAGGTGCCGATAGGCATTCCAGATATGGTTGCCGATAGGCATTTCAAATATAGGTGCCGATAGGCATTCCAGATATGGTTGCCGATAGGCATTTCAAATATAGGTGCTGATAGGCATTTCAGATGGAGTTTCCGATAGGCATTTCAAAAATAGGTGCCGATAGGCATATCAGATATAGGTGCCGATAGGCATTTCAGATATAGTTTACGATTAGTATTTTAAAAATAGGTGCCGATAGGCATTTAAGATATAGAAGCCGATAGGCATTTCAAATATAGGTGCCGATAGGCATTCCAGATATGGTTGCCGAAAGGCATTTCAAATATAAGTGCTGATGATCATTTCAGATGTAGTTTCCGATAGGCATTTCAAAAATATGTACCGATAGGCATTTCAGATATAGGTGCCGATAGGCATTTCAGATATAGTTGCCAATTGGCATTTTAAAAATAGGTGTCGATAGGCATTTCAGATATAGGTGCCGATAGGCATTTCAGATATAGAAGCCGATAGGGATTTTTAAATATAGGTGTCTATAGGCATTTCAGATATGGTTGCCGATAGGCATTTCAAATATAGGTGCTGATAGGCATTTCAGATGTAGTTTCCGATAGGCATTTCAAAAATAGGTGCCGATAGGCATTTCAGATATAGGTGCCGATAGGCATTTCAGATATAGTTGCCGATTGGTATTTTAAAAATAGGTGCCGATAGGCATTTCAGATATAGAAGCCGATAGGCATTTCAAATATAGGTGTCGATAGTTATTTCAGATATGGTTGCCGATAAGCATTTCAAATAAAGGTGCTGATAGGCATTTCAGATATAGTTTCCGATAGGCATTTTAAAAATAGGTGCCAAAAGGCATTTCAGATATAGGTGCCGATAGGCATTTCAGATATAGTTGCCGATTGGCATTTTAAAATAGGTGTCGATAGGCATTTCAGATATAGAAGCCGATAGGCATTTCAAATATAGGTGCCGATAGGCATTCCAGATATGGTTGCCGATAGGCATTTCAAATATAGGTGCCGATAGGCATTCCAGATATGGTTGCCGATAGGCATTTCAAATATAGGTGCTGATAGGCATTTCAGATGGAGTTTCCGATAGGCATTTCAAAAATAGGTGCCGATAGGCATATCAGATATAGGTGCCGATAGGCATTTCAGATATAGTTTACGATTAGTATTTTAAAAATAGGTGCCGATAGGCATTTAAGATATAGAAGCCGATAGGCATTTCAAATATAGGTGCCGATAGGCATTCCAGATATAGTTGCCGAAAGGCATTTCAAATATAAGTGCTGATAATCATTTCAGATGTAGTTTCCGATAGGCATTTCAAAAATAGGTACCGATAGGCATTTCAGATATAGGTGCCGATAGGCATTTCAGATATAGTTGCCAATTGGCATTTTAAAAATAGGTGTCGATAGGCATTTCAGATATAGGTGCCGATAGGCATTTCAGATATAGAAGCCGATAGGGATTTTTAAATATAGGTGTCTATAGGCATTTCAGATATAGTTGCCGATAGGCATTTCAAATATAGGTGCTGATAGGAATTTCAGATGTAGTTTCCGATAGGCATTTCAAAAATAGGTGCCGATAGGCATTTCAGATATAGGTGCCGATTGGCATTTTAGATATAGTTGCCGATTGGCATTTTAAAAATAGGTGCAGATAGGCATTTCAGATATATAAGCCGATAGGCATTTCAGATGTAGTTGCCAATTGGCATTTTAAAAATAGGTGCTGATAGGCATTTTAGATATAGAAGCCGATAGGTATTTCAAATATAGGTGTGGATAGGCATTTCAGATATGGTTGCCGATAGGCATTTCAAATATAGGTGCCGATAGTCATTTCAGATGTAGTTTCCGATAGGCATTTCAAAAATAGGTTCCGATAGGCATTTTAGATATAGGCGCCGATAGGCATTTCAGATATACTTAAAAATTGGCATTTCAAAAATAGGTGCCGATAGGCATTTCAGATATAGGTGCCGATAGGCTTATCAGATATAGTTGCCGATAGGCATTTAAAATAAAAGTGCCGATAGGCATTTCAAATATAGGTGTCGACCGGCATTTCAGATATAAATGCCGAAAGGCATTTCAGATATAGGTGCCGATAGGCATTTCTGATGTGGTTCAGGATTGGCATTTCAAATATAGGTGCTGATAGGCATTTCAGATGTAGTTTTCGATAGGCATTTCAAAAATAGGTGCCGATAGGCATTTCAGATATAGGTGCCGATAGGCACTTCAGATATAAATGCCGATTGGCATTTTAAAAATAGGTGCCGATAGGCATTTCAGATATTGAAGCCGATAGGGATTTCAAATATAGGTGTCGATAGGCATTTCAGATATGGTTGCCGATAAGCATTTCTGATGTGGTTCAGGATTGGCATTTCAAATATAGGTGCTGATAGGCATTTCAGATGTAGTTTCCGATAGGCATTTCAAAAATAGGGGCCGATAGGCATTTCAGATATAGGTGCCGATTGGCATTTCAGATATAGTTGCCGATTGGCATTTTAAAAAAATAGGTGCCGATAGGCATTTCAGATATATAAGCCGATAGGCATTTCAGATGTAGTTGCCGATTGGCATTGTAAAAATAGGTGCCGATAGGCATTTTAGATATAGAAGCCGATAGGTATTTCAAATATAGGTGTGGATAGGCATTTCAGATATGGTTGCCGATAGGCATTTCAAATATAGGTGCTGTTAGTCATTTCAGATGTAGTTTCCGATTGGCATTTTAAAAATAGGTTCCGATAGGCATTTTTGATATAGGTGCCGATAGGCATTTCAGATATAGGTGCCGATAGGCATATCAGATATAGTTGCCGATTGGCATTTTAAAAATAGGTGCCGATAGGCTTTTCAGATATAGAAGCCGATAGGGATTTCAAATATAGGTGTCGATAGGCATTTCAGATATGATTGCCGATAAGCATTTCAAATATAGGTGCTGATAGGCATTTCAGATGTAGTTTCTGATAGGCATTTCAAAAATAGGGGCCGATAGCCATTTCAGATATAGGTGCCGTTTGGCATTTCAGATATAGTTGCCGATTGGCATTTTAAAAAAATAGGTGCCGATAGGCATTTCAGATATATAAGCCGATAGGCATTTCAGATGTAGTTGCCGATTGGCATTTTAAAAATAGGTGCCGATAGGCATTTTAGATATAGAAGCCGATAGGTATTTCAAATATAGGTGTGGATAGGCATTTCAGATATGGTTGCCGATAGGCATTTCAAATATAGGTGCTGTTAGTCATTTCAGATGTAGTTTCCGATTGGCATTTCAAAAATAGGTGCCGATAGGCATTTTTGATATAGGTGCCGATAGGCATTTCAGATATACTTACCGATTGGCATTTTGAAAATAGGTGCCGATAGGCATTTTAGATATAGAAGCCGATAGGTATTTCAAATATAGGTGTGGATAGGCATTTCAGATATGGTTGCCGATAGGCATTTCAAATATAGGTGCTGATAGTCATTTCAGATGTAGTTTCCGATAGGCATTTCAAAAATAGGTTCCGATAGGCATTTTAGATATAGGTGCCGATAGGCATTTCAGATATAGGTGCCGATAGGATTATCAGATATAGTTGCCGATAGGCATTTAAAATAAAAGTGCCGATAGGCATTTCAAATACAGGTGTCGATCGGAATTTCAGATATAAATGCCGAAAGGCATTTCAGATATAGGTGCTGATAGGCATTCCTGATGTGGTTGCCGATAGGCATTTCAAATATAGGTGCTGATAGGCATTTCAGATGTAGTTTTCGATAGGCATTTCAAAAATAGGTGCCGATAGGCATTTCAGATATAGGTGCCGATAGGCACTTCAGATATAAATGCCGATTGGCATTTTAAAAATAGGTGCCGATAGGCATTTCAGATATAGAAGCCGATAGGCATTTCAAATATAGGCGCCGATAGGCATTCCAGATATGGTTGCCGATAGGCATTTCAAATATAGGTGCTGATAGGCATTTCAGATGTAGTTTCCGATAGGCATTTCAAAAATAGGTGCCGATAGGCATTTCAGATATAGGTGCCGATAGGCATTTCAGATATAGTTGCCGATTGGCATTTTAAAAATAGATGCCGATAGGCATTTCAGATATAGAAGCCGATAGGGATTTCAAATATAGGTGTCGATAGGCATTTCAGATATGGTTGCCGATAAGCATTTCAAATATAGGTGCTGATAGGCATTTTAGATGTAGTTTCCGATAGGCATTTCAAAAATAGGTGCCGATAGGCATTTCAGATATAGGTGCCGATAGGCATTTCAGATATAGTTGCCGATTGGCATTTTAAAAATAGGTGTCGAACGGCATTTCAGATATAGAAGCCGATAGGCATTTCAAATATAGGTGCCGATAGGCATTCCAGATATGGTTGCCGATAGGCATTTCTAATATAGGTGCTGATAGGCATTCCGGATGTAGTTTCCGATAGACATTTCAAAAAATGGTGCCGATAGGCATTTCAGATATAGTTGCCGATAGGCATCTCAGATATAGTTACCGATTGGCATTTTACAAATAGGTGCCGATAGGCATTTCAGATATAGAAGCCGATAGGTATTTCAAATATAGGTGTCGATATTCAAATATAGGTGCTGATAGGCATTTCAGATGTAGTTTCCGATTAGGCATTTCAAAAATAGGTGCCGATAGG